>VMDR010005986.1:0-47998 GCA_007922815.1 Macrotus californicus
CTCTTTTTCTCTTGCTGCTTTTAAGATTCTCTCATCTTTAATTTGGGTAATGTAATTATGATGTGCCCTGGCGTGTGCTTCCTTGGGTCCAACTTCTTTGGGACTCTCTGAGCTTCCTGGACTCCCTGGAAGTCTATTTCCTTGGCCAGATTGGGGAAGTTCTTCATTATTTGTTCCAATAAGTTTTCAACTTCTTGCTGTTCCTCTTCTCCTTCTGGCACCCCTACGATTTGGATGTTGGAACGTTTAAAAATTCCGTCCTGGAGGTTCCTAAGCCTCTCTTCATTTTTTTGAATTCTTGTTTCTTCATTCTGTCCTGGTTGAATGTTTCTTTCTTCCTTCTGGTCCACACCATTGATTTGAGTCCCAGTTTCCTTCCCGTCACTGTGGGTACCCTGTACATTTTCCTTTATTTCACTTAGCATAGCCTTCATTTGTTCATCTAACTTGCGACCATATTCAACCATTTCTGTGAGCATCCTCATTATCAGAATTTTTGACTCTGCATCTGATAGGTTGGCTATCTCTTCATCACTTAGTTGTATTTTTTTCTGGAGCTTTGATCTGTTCTTTCATTTGGGCCACATTTTTTTTTTTTTTTTGTCTTGGCCTCTTTTTTAAAAAAAAAATATTTTATTGATTATGTTATTACAGTTGTTCTAATTTTTCCCCTTTGCCCCCCTCCACTTAGGTACCCCCTTTCCATACAGCAGTCCCCCTCTTAGTTCATGTCCATGGGTTGTGCATATAAATCCTTCGACTTTTCCATTTCCTATACTATTCGTAACACCCCCCTGCCCTTTTTGTACCTATCAACTATGCTTCTTAATCCCAGCACCTTTTCTGCCATTCTCCCCCTCCCCTCTCCCAGCTGATAACCCTCCAAATGATCTTCATATCTATGATTCTCTTCCTGTTCTGATCGTTTGCTTAGTTTGTTTTTTTAGATTCAGTTGATAGTTGTGAATTTGTTGCCATTTTAATGTTCATAGTTTTGGTCTTTTTCTTAAATAAGTCCCTTAAACATTTCATGTAATAATGGCTTGGTGATGATCCACTCCTTTAGCTTTACTTTGTCTGGGACACACTTTTTCTGCCCTTCCATTCTAAATGATAGCTTTGCTGGATAGAGTAATCTAGGTTGTAGGTCCTTGCTTTTCATCACCTTAAATACTTCTTGCCAGTCCCTTCCTGCCTACAAAGTTTCTTTTGAGAAATCAGCTGACAGTCTTATGGGAATTCCCCTGTAGGTAACTATGTGCTTTTCTCTGGATGCTTTTAAGATTCTCTATCTTTAACCTTGGGCATTTTAATTATGATGTGTCTTGGTGTGGTCCTCTTTGGGTCCAACTTGTTTGGGACTCTGTGCTTCCTGGACTTGTATGTCTATGTCCTTTGCCAAATTAGGGAAGTTTTCTTTCAAATTTTTTCAAATAAGTTTTCAATTTCTTTCCTTTTCTCCTTCTAGCAGTCCTATGATTCAGATGAATTGGAGATTCCCAGAAGGTCCTTATACTATCCTCTTTTTTTTGTATTCTTTTTCTTCTTGCTGTTCTGGTTGAATGTTTATTTCTTCCTAATGGTCCAGGTCGTTGATTTGAATCTTGGCATCATCCTCTCCATTGCTGGTTCCCTGTAGGTTTTCCTTTATTTCATTTAATGTAAACTTCATTACTCCCTGGGTCTTTTTTATGCTGTTTCCGTGCTCAGTGAGTTCTTTGAACGTCCTGATAAAACCAGTGTTTTGAACTCTACATCTTGTCAGGTTGGTCATCTCCGTTTAATTGCATTTTTTTTCAGGGTTTCTGTTCTTTTCTTTCATTTGGGCCATGTTTCTTCGTCTCCTCAATTTGGCAGCCTCCCTGTGTTTGTTTCTGTGTATTAGGTAGAGCTGCTTTGACTCCCTGTCTCAGTAGTGTGGCCTATTGTAGAAAAGGCATCTGTCAATGGTGTGGGGTGGAGCCTCAGGTAATTGCTAGGGCAGGGCAACCCGCTTCACAGCTTTATGGCTCTGTGTGTGTGTGGGGGGGGGGAAGGCTTGGAGAAGCTGCTACCTGACTTCTGGGTGTTTGCCTGGCACTCACCCTGTTTCCAGTCACTTCACTTTCTCCCTGTATGTGACTGGTGCCCTTCCAGCTGTTGCTCTTGGGCTGAATCCCAGAGTGGGTGGGTTTGTGAACATTCTAATTCCGTGCAGGCCCTTTAAATGGAGTCTCAGGAAAACCCAGCATTTTTTTTTTTTCTGCTGCCCCAACCCCCACTAGTTTTTATAGCCAGAAGTTACAGGGATTTATGTTCCTGATGCTGGAACCCTGGGCTGTGTGGCCTGGGCTGGGGCTGGGATTGCTTGCTGCCAAGGCATCGCTCCTGATTTTTATCCACCACACGTGAATGTGAGACCATTTGTTTCTGCCGCTGCTGCCTCTCCGGGCCTCTCCGCCTGTCGCTGCAGCTCCGCCCCTCCTGCCGGTCTGGGTGAACGTGGCTTCTTTAAATCTTTGGTTGTCAGACTTCCGTAGAGCTCGGTTTTCTGATGGTTCTGGGGATTAGCTGTTTGAGATCCGGTTGCAGTTCTTTCTGTGGTTTTCTAGGGTTGTGCGAGGAGGCAAAGTGTGTCTGCCTGTGCCTCCATCTTGACTGGTGACCCTCATTCTTCATCTTAGTAATTTGCCTTCTCTTTTTTTTTTCTTGTCAGTCTTGCCTGAGGTTTGTTAATTTTGTCGTCTTTTCCAAAAATCAACTCTTTGTTTCATTGATTTTTCTCTTATTTTATTTGCTTTCTTCTGCTTGCTTTGGGCTTATTTTGCTCTTTTTTCCCCCTAGGTTCTTAAAGTGGAAGCTTAGCTGGATTCTACTGTGATCAGAGAACATACTGTGTATGATTTAAACTCTTTTAAATTTTTCAAGGTCATGGCCTATCTTGGTTAATGTTCCATGGGTGCTTGAAAAGGATGTGTATTCTGCTGCTGTTATGTGGAGGGTTTTATAAATGTTGTTTAGGTCTTGTTGGAGGATGGTAGTACTGAGATCTTCTGTATCTTTATTGACTTTCTGTAGCAGTTCTATCAGTTGCTGAAGAGGGAGGTCGGTCCCCAACTGCAATGTTAGATTTGGGATGGAGAATACTTCCTGCGACCTGGTGCCAGCAAGGTTCCCTACTTAATCTCGGCCAGCTTTCCTGTGGGAGGGTAGTTAGGCTCTCCACAGCTGCTGGTTTGTGGGTGGGTGGGGAGACACTGGGCTTGGGCTGCCTTGCACTGCCTGGGGAGGGGGGGTGGGGGTGGAAATGAGAGACTCCAGGCTGCGGCTCTGTTTTTCCTCAGTCCCAGGTCTGGCCATCCCGCCTTCCTCGGTCAGAGACCTCTACTTGTCTGCGGTGTTGTTTTTAAATTTGTATTTATTGGGTTGGCCAAAAAGTTCATTTAGTTTTTTTCTGTAAAAGAAAAGACACATTTTTCATTTTCACCAGTAACTTGATTGATTTGGATATTTTGAGTGTGTCGGCGATCTCCTGCGTGGTGTAACATTGACCGCTCTCACTTAATGTCTCGATTTGATCGCTGTCCAACTTCAGCTGGTCTACCTGACTGTGGAGCATTGTCCAGCAAGAAATCTCCAGCACGAAACTTCACAAACCACTTTTGACACGTTCGATCAGTCACAGCACCTTCTCCGTACACGGCACAAATCTTTTTTTTTTTTGCATTTCAGGTGTGTTTTTACCTTTCTTGAAATAATAAAGCATAATATGCCAAAGCTGTTGTGTATTTTTTTCAATCTTCAATATTAAAATGGCTGCAGCAATATTGGTAAGTTTTTCCAAATGCACCTTGATATGACAGCTGTCACAATATAATCCAAGAAAATTGTTTCAGATGAAGTTAAAAACAACTAAGTGCTACTGGAGCCATTTTACGGAGGGAAAAAAAACAAACATTTTTGGCCACCCAATAGTTGGAGGAGCAGGGAGAGATGTGCTCACATCATCTCCTACTCCTGAAGTAGAAGTCTCTGATATTATTTTAAAATCGTATTTATGTAATTATTCGATGTCTTTTAAAAATAGCTTTATTGAGATATAATTCACATACTGTACAATTCACCCATGTAAAATGTATAACTGAATGGTTTTCAGTGTCTGCACAGAGTTGTGAAACCCTTGCCAGTCTGTTTTAGAACATTTTCACCATCCCCAAAGAAACTCTGAGCCAATCAGCAGTCTCGTCCCCTTCCCCCCTCAGCTGAGGCCCTGGCAACCACTAATTTGCTTTCTGCCTCCACAGATTTGTCTATAATGGACATTTCATATCAGTGAAATCATACAATACGTGGCCTTCTGGGTTCTTTCACTTATCTTAATGTTTTCGAGGTTCATCCATGTTGTAGGACGTTTCAGTACCTCATTTCTTTCTATTGTTGAATAATACTCCATTTATGGATGGACCGTATTTTACCTGTCCACTCATCAGTTTATGGACATTTGGTTGGTTTTCACTTTTTGGCTACGGTGAATAATACTGCCATGAATCTTTACATAAGTTTCCGTGTGGGCAGGAGTTTTTTCATTTTTCTGGGGTATATATATATATATATATATATATATATATATATGCCTGCGAGTAGAATTGCTGGGGTATATGGTAACCCTGTGTAGCATTTTGAGGATCTGTCCATCTGTTTTCCAAAGCAACTGCCCCATTTTACATTCCTGCTAGCCATGCAAGAGATTTCCAGTTTCTCCATATGCTTTCCAGTACCTGATATGATCTGACTTTCTGATTTTAGCCGTCCTACTGGTGTGAAGCGGTATCAGGGCCATAAAACTGCAACCTCTTCTAACTGTGATCTTTTCTACAGACAGAAGTAATTTCCATCATTTACTACTGGGCAAAATTCATTTGCATTGCTTTCAGACAAGAATCATTTTACCCAACCAATTGCTTTCTTCAAGTCTGCCCTCCCTAAACTGTAAAAAACCACAGCCAATAGTAAGTAACAAGTTAAAAAGCACACCCCAGAGAATCAGAAAATTCCCTTGGCAGGTCTGCTAGACCACATTCTGCCTCCCACCCAAAGGACCCACTGCTATCCTCCTTTCCATAAATTTTGGAAATTTTTTATTAGCCTTTCTCCCTTTATGATGATAATCTCCAAGGTTATTCTTGAGCACAGAAAGCTAATCTTACTGTGTTTGGACCTGATTCATTCACACAGATGCTGTAAGAAAGTGGTAATTAACACATATGAGCCTCCTGGCTGGGCTGGCACATCTGAGCAATGTAGTGTGGCCCAATGGCCGAGGCCGGAAATTCAACTTCTGTCGGGAGATGTCATCATAAGGAATGCGGGATTGGGTGTCCGTTATGCCTGAGATTGTAATTCCTCCTATGTGCTCTTCTATTCCTAGGTCACAAACCCTAACCGACCAACGCCCGTCAGGTTTGCCTGCAGTGCTTAAGAACTTCGGTACATTTGTATTTTCTCGAGGACTGTGGTGTCTTCCTTACTACTTGTTAGACTAAGAGTCTAGTGTTGGTCCGAGGGCTGTGTGGGCACTGGTTCAACACAGATGCCACAGCCCTTATTCCAAAGCT
The DNA here is from genome assembly GCA_007922815.1 of Macrotus californicus. NCBI lineage: Eukaryota > Metazoa > Chordata > Mammalia > Chiroptera > Phyllostomidae > Macrotus > Macrotus californicus. The sequence goes on from VMDR010005986.1 coordinate 5,595, forward strand.
GGGTGGGCTGTACGGAATCACGTGAGATGCATTCTCAAATATGATGGGAACACCAAGCATTGGTTGCACAATTGATTTGTCTAGTTATATCCTAGTAAAAAGGAGGACTGGTTTTTATTGAAATTACTCAGATAACTGGATTTATTTTAAAAGTGAAGAGTCGGTAAAAACTTCTCTTGCTCTGTAGTAAGAAAATACCATTTGAAGAATGTTTCACTTGTTTGTGATAGCGCAGTCTACTAAATTAAAGGTTAGAGATAAATCAAGAAGAACATGGGTTTTATCTTCTGCCAGAACATTAAAAAAATTACACCAACACCCTTCTCCTTGTTTGCTGGGCCTGAGCTTTCAGATGCAAACTTAATGGTGTAGGGCTGGAGGTGGGGGCGTGATGTCCCCAGAACTGAGCTTTTTGGCTCGTGCATCTAATGGGGGTTTGATGTGTCTGGGGTCAGGTGTCTAGCCGGCACAGCCCCAACACACAGAGGGGACTGAGCCACTAGGTGAATTCACAGAGGTTTCTCAGTGCTGAGAGTTACACAGGAAGGAGAGAGGACATAATGAACTCTACTGCTTTGGAACTGGAGCCATCAGTACAAACTCGAGGTTTGTTAAAAGATACTGAAGAAGGTAGAGGTGGGTGTGTGTGTGTGTGTGTGTGTGTGTGTGTGTGTGTGTGTGCATACTCACGCATCTCTTTCCTAGTTCTCTCTGTTGAGTGTAAATGGACTCACTCTTGACATTACAGTCTTCTGTGAGCTGTCTTTCTCATTCAGCAACACTGGGAATCAGCACACAAGCTCGAAGTGTTGCAATCCATTCATTTTAGCTGCACGTGCCACTCCACTGTGTGGACACACCTCACTTTATTATCCACGGGCATGCCAGGTTTTTTTAGCCGTATTTTTGCTAATAAGAACAGCGCCGCTTTGAACGTTGACATGTGTCTCCTGATAAACAAGTGCAGGTTTCTCTGGCCTGCATCCAGGCATGGGATTTACCTAGGAATATACATCTGTTTAAGCCTTGTGGCTGGGAATGGGCGTGCACATTGCGGCAGCTTGCCTTTTCCCACGGTGGCCACAGCAACTTCTCCCACATTCATGCTCCTTTTCATGTGTGACTGCCCTGGCCAGCTGGCTCGGTTTGTCGGAGCATTGTCCCATACACCAAAAGTCATGGGTTCGATCCCTGGTCAGGGCACATGCAAGAGGAAACCAATTGATGTTTCTCTCTCAAATCAACATATCCTTGGATGAGGATTAAAAAAAAAAGACTGATGGTTCTCTCCACAGGAAGAAGGGGTTGATGTTCCCGTACCCCATATCTTGAATCTGGACAGGTTTGTGCAGAAGTGATGCTATGTGACTTGTGAGGTGACAATGTAAAAAGTGATACAAATCTGGAAAACCAGTGTGCCACATCACAAAAAAATAAAAGTGATACCGGTCCCACTTGGTTCTCGTGGGATTCTTGCCCTTAGAACCTGACCACCTTTGACTGTTGAATCCTGCCAAGATAGCAGATCCATGAGCAAAGGGAATGAATGATTGTTGTTTTGAGCTATGAAGTTTTGGGGGTGGTTTGCTATGTGGTGATAACAGATACACACGCCCAATTTCTTTGAGAATTGTTTTATTCCCAAATCTTCGTCTTATTTACTAAGATGATTGCACTACCTAACATTCCAGCCAGTAGGGTTCGGTTGACCCACCTTCTTGCCATCACTGCGTATTGCCAGACTTTAACATCTGTGCTCATTTGGCGTGGTTTCAGTTTGCCTTTCTAAAATTACTAGTGAAATTACTGGCCCTTTCCATGTCTGTCTAAGGAGCCTGATTATGAGTTCTGCCCACCCTATTTACTGGCTTGTCCTTTTCTAATAAATTTGAAAAGGCTTTTTATAGATTGTGGATACGAATCATTTGCAAGGTACACTTGTTGCAAACATTCTCTAGCTTTTAGTCTTTTGTTCTTCATTCTCTTTATGGTCTTTTGAGAAGCAAAAGCTGTATGATACACGCTTTCCATTCCTTTGTTTTCAATCTCTGTGACATTTGAAGGTGTATTTCTTGTAAACACTGAAACAATATTTATGTTCCAGTTTGAGTCTCAGTCTTTTAGTAGGTGACTTTAATTCAATCACTTACTCATTTAAGGTAATTCCTGTCATCTCATATTATGTTCCTTATTTACCATGCGTTTCTTTTCCTCTTTCGGGCTTTTTGTTGGCATTGTCAATTTTTCCTCATTTCAGCTTTTCCCCAGCTGTCCTAAAGTTTGTAAATCCTATTTCTACTTTTCTAGTGGAAACTTGGGTATTTTAACGCTTTGAATCTTTTTCTGTTGATTCTAAAATCCTCTGGCAATTCAAGACCTTTAGTGCACTTTTTTGTTCCCCTTTACTCATGACGCCATATTCAGTTCATTCGTCATTTTCTCTCCAATTGTTACTTGGTTCTCTTTGAGCAGTCCAAACTGGCTTCTTTGCTGGCATCCATGGCTTGCTCTTGGATTCACTTTTCATCTTGCTAGGGTACATCTTTCAGTAATTTTTTAGAGACTTTGTGTGAGGTAAACTTGAGTGTTCACAGGCTGTGAAATATCCTTATTTTACCGTTTCACTTGGATGTTACTTTCACTAGGTATGGAATTCTAGGCTCAATTTTCTTAGTATTTAGTCAGCGGCCTCTTTGCCAAGGAACCATCTAGGCTTCCTCCTCTCAAAACAACTGATGATCAGGTTCAGTCTGATTACAGAAGATCATTCCCTCTCTGAAGTTTTCTGAGCTCGGTTCTTTATCCTTGGAATTCCAGAATGGGTCTGTTTTAATTCCTTTGGCAAACTTCTACCCTTTGAGAAGGCACTCTCCCCTTCTCTCTCCTGCTGCGTGCAGAAGAGTTTTTCTGTCCTTCGCCTTCTCCTTCACGAGACTGCCTCTTACCTGTGCTCGGTGCTGTGGGACCCTCCGACTCGCTGGTTTCCCTCTGGCTGGCCCGGAGCAGGGAGGGCGCAGGCCGCACCCGACTGCCCCACAGCCCGGGCTGCGCCGTTGGCACGCAGACAAGCAGACATTTTTAAAGCAGAGGAGAACCAGCAACTCCTGGACCTGGTGCGGACGTGCCGGGCCCGCCGCGCCCGGGCCCAAAGATGTGTCTGCAGGGGTGCCAGCCTGCAGGGGGACCTCGCTGAGTCTGACCACTGGGTGACCCTTCGCGTCTTCATTTCACAATCCGCGCCCGGGGCGCCGTGGGGCACCAGTCTGGTCCGCAGACGGCCTGTGGGGCCCCGCCCCCACGTAGTGCCTTTGGGCGGGCAGGGGCAGTGCACTCCCAGCCAAGCATCTGTAGGGGGTTCCTAAGCAGTGGACCCTGCCCGCCTGCCTGCCCACATGGGGGAAGACCCCTTCAGCTCAGAGGGACCCGTGTTGCCTCGGGCGGGGAGCACGCGCCCCCGACGCGCGCAGTGGGGGCCGCCGTCGGCCGCTGAGCTGCGGCTGCGCGCACGCGGGCTGCCCGTGCAGACCCCGCTGCCCCAGCAAACCCTCCGAGGAAACCAGGGGTCCATCGAGGTGTCTCCCTCCTCTCGAAACACTGGGACGTAACGTCAGGATGAAACTGTCACAAAGCCGCTGCACTTTGGAGTTTAAACCAAGTTCAGGCGCCAGAGCGCCGCACAATCACCTTGGAGACCCTCCTCGCCCCGCCCCGCCCCGCCGGGAGCCGCTTCAGGCCCCCCGGCGCTGCTCCGCTGCTTTCCCGTCCGCCTCAGCGGCCCTGTCCTCCGGGCGGCCCCTCCCCAGCCCCGCGTCCACAGCCCTTCTCCTTCCTCCCCAGGGGCCCCCACGTCCCGTGCCTCCCGGCTTTTGGGCCAGCCCTCTCTCCCACTTCTCAGGTCTCCACCCTGCTGAGGTCCCCTCCGGCAAGTGCTGCGCCCAGCACGCCCAAGGTCCCCTCGGATCCTGTCCCTGCCTGGGGCCCTCGGGCCGCGCGCGCCCGCCCCCAGTCCCCTCCGGCCGCGCGCCGCCCCAGCCCCTTCAGGCCTCGGCGCACGCAGCCCCCGCCCCGGCGTCCGGCCGCTCTCGCGCCCCGCCCCCGGGCGCCCCTCCCCCGGGCTGGCGTCACGGCGGCGGGCGGGGCACGTCTCGCACGCAGCCGCCGGGCGGAGCGCTCGCCGCATTGTTTCCTTCGCTCCGGAGCGAGCGAGCGAGCCGGTCCGGGCGTCTGAGTAGCCCCGCGCCCGCGCCGGGCTCCGCTCCCCACACCCCCCCGCCGGCCGGGCCCCGCCGGGCCTCCGCGGCCCCGCCGCCGCCGCGCCGCTGCTCGCCGACAGGAGCCCTCCGACGGGAGCCCGCGCCCAGAGTGGCGGCGCCGGGCCTGCGCGGCCGTTGGCGGAGGAGCCGCGGGCGCCATTAGCGCCGCCTCGGCCGCGCCGGCCCCCGCGCCGCCCGCCCGCCGGGCTCCGGCGGCCCCGAAGGTGAGTGGGCGGGGGCGGGCGGTGGTCGCCGCCGCCGCCGCGGTCTCGCGGGCCGCGGGCCGCCGGGTGCCGGGCCGCCGCCATGTTGGAGGCCGCGGCGGCGGCGGCGGCGGCGGCGCATTGTCCGCGGGCGGCGGGCGGGCGCGGAGGGAGGCCGGGGCGGCCGGCCTGGGGCGGGAGCCCGGGGCCGCGGCGAGGCCCGGCCCGCGGGGGTCTGGGCTGAGGGGCGCCAGGCCGGGGTGTGGGGGAAGCTGCGGGACCGCGCTGTGGGGCGGGCGCCGGGTGGCCTGGGGCGGCAGGAGCCGGGCTGTGGGGCGCGAGGCTGGGAGGCAGGGGCCGGCCTCGTTCCGGGCCCGCCCGCCCGGCGGCCTCGCTCCGGGCGCGCCCGCCCCGCCGGCCGCCTCGGGCTCGGGGCAGAGCAGAGGCGGCCTCAGCGGGGCGGGACCCGCGCGAGAGCCGGCTGCACCCGGCCGGGAGCCCCGGTCGCGCCCGCGGGTCGCGTTATGTAACAGACGCACTCGCCCGTTCTGCCGGTCGGGGAGCCCGGCCGCAGGCCCGACTTAGAGGCTCCCCGGAGACGGGGGTCGGTGGACGCAAGGTCAGGCGCTCGGCCGCGCAGGGAGGCGGCCCTCCCGCTTCCGGGCGGCGCTGGCAGTAAACACCGAGGAATGGACTTGTGCCCCGGTCTTGCTGGGCCCTTTTTTGAAGAAGGAACTTGAGTGAGGCACAGTTTGCAGAGAGAGCAGCTGCTCTGAGCGCCCAGTAAGTTCTGACCCGCGTGTAACGCCCAGGAAGCCACCCGCCCACCCAGGCCGGTCCTGTCATTCCGCGGCCTTCCTCCCCCCGCGCCCGGTCTGCGCGTCGGGCGGCGCTGCGGGTTGGGGTGGCGTCGGCTCGCCCGGCCTGGCCCCTGCCCCGCCGCCGGCTGAGCTGAGCTTCGGGCTCGCTCCGCCCGCACACAGCCCAGGACGCCCGGAGAGCTTCGGTGACTTGTGCGAGCCGGGCGGCACACGGGCTGAGCCGGCCTCGCGAGCTGAGCGTTCGTGTGGACTCTTCCTGTCTCGGGCGCGCGTGGCTTTTCTGGGTGTTGAGCGGAATCGCTTGTGGGTAGGCCCGCGATGGTGGTCCTTGCTGCTCCTCCTCCCCGTGGAGCTGCAACGCGAGGGCGGATGCAGCCAAGGGGGCCCCCGTAGGAGCCTGTGGGCGTGGGAATGAGGGGCAGGTGAGGGTGCTGTGCCGGGCAGTGCTGCCGAGTGCCTTTCTTCCCGGTCACGGGTACGTTTTCGAGGGAGACAGCTGCCGTGACGTGGAGCGTTGGGTGGCGTTTTTGTAGAAGGTGGTCAGGTAGCGCCTCAGTGCCCGGCGGGGCTGGGCTTCGAGGGCTGGCCTTGGTTGGAGCCACTCGGAGCTGTAGAGGAGAAAATTGCACGTTTGCTTTTACTGTGGTGATCAACCAGCTGTCGTTTCTGCCCCACCTCAGTAACGACACGGGAGCCTACCCCTGGGTGTGTTAGGGTCCCTCTGCGGGCTGTGGCGTTGACACCTGGGGGACACGCCCAGCTCCCCTGAGAAAGGATTGCAGGTCCAGAGCCTGCGGGGTGGTGGCTTTGTTGACCGTTCATTCCCCAGGAATGGAGGGCTGGTTCCTGGGTTCACGTGCAGTCAGTCCCCTGAGTGCAGGTGAAGTGTGCATTTCCACCTGGTACAGGATGAAGAGAACCACACTCTGCAGTGGTGCTGTCTTAAAAAGTGCATTTTGGGACTGCTGGGCTTTCCTTTTGGGACTCACAGAGTGAATCCTGTGCTTTGGACGCTTTTCCTGGAGACCAGCTAGGTGTCTGTGAGGCTGCGGTTCCCACCCTCCACAGGTGCTGGCCCTGGGCTTCCTCCGCCCTGGCCGGCCAGGTGTAGCTGTGGGCCTGGGGCTCCAAATGGGGTGTTTGTGAGCCACTGTCTTTAACGTCCTCTTGCTTTCTGTCAGTAAAGTGGTTGTTTGGAGGGGTGCAGGCTTAGAGGTCCGAGAGGTCTTTGTTGTCAGTCCCTAGGGTGATAGACGTCCTGTTGGGCGGGCACTGGTCTCGAGTCAGGGGGCTTCACGTGGAAATAAGCTCAGTCAGTGATGGACAGTGCAGGCTGGAAAGAGCAAATCGTAACCCTCTGGCTGAGACTTCAGGTATCTGAGCCGTTGCTGGCAGACCCGGAGTAGAGGCTCTGCGGGCAGTGCGGGGTTCTTGGGGACGGCCCTCACTGTGGAGTGAGAACAGAGGTGCCATCTCTGGCACACTGTGTGTGTCTGGGTGTGCTTGAGAAGGAGGAGGCTCTCCCCGGCACGGTGGTCAAGCCAGCGGCGCTGAGGAGTGCCGGTGAGGGGCAGGGGCAGGGGCAGGGGCAGGCTGACTGGCCCATGGGGGTTTCCATGGTGGTCGCTGCCGAGGCACTGCAGATGCTGGGCTGGGAATTCCTGGGGGTGAAGAATGTCCCCCTAGATCAGTGTGGGGCTCTCCTCTTGGCTCTTGGTTTTTGTTGGTGGCCCTGTGCCTCAGTACAGGTGTAGAGGACGTATTCTTCGAGAAGAAGGACAGGCTGTGGTCAGACCACTGAGGCCTCCGGTCCCCAGCATGGGTGCTGCCAGGCCCGGTGCACTGGGGCTCCAGGGTCACTCTCCTGGGCAGCAGCAGGGGAGTCAGAGCACCTTTGCCTCGTGGTCAAAACCTCCATTCCTGTTGGGAGTCTAACCCTGTGCATGGGCTTCCCTGGACTCAGGGCAGGGACACTCTTGAGGGATGCCGCAGTCACCTCAGCGACCTGTTGGCTCTGTCTAGGAAGGTGTCTGGTGAGCAGTGGGAATCACAGGGTCCTGGAGGGACTTGTCACTGCGCTTATCTCTCAAGACCCACTCCTCGCCATCTGGTTTTCTGGGAGTCCCTGGTGAGGTGTGGCCTGGCGGGGACGGGCCGTTGAAAGACGATCGTGTCTTGGGATGAGTGATTTTGAAACCTCAGAGGTGTCTTAGCTGGGGGTTTTGCTGTAGTGGGAACGGTTAGTTAGCTCTACAGTAGTGTGCTTCTCGTGGTTTTCTCAAGTTAATTTCACCTCTGCGTCTGTTCCAGGGAGTCAGTACCAAATGAGGAGGAAAGGACGATGCCATCGAGGCGCGGCAGCGAGGTATCCTCCCTCCCCATGCAGTGCTAAGCACTCCCCAGCGCGAGAGACCCTGACCTACGCACAAGCTCAGAGGATGGTGGAGATAGAGATTGAGGGGCGCTTGCACAGGATCAGTATTTTTGATCCCCTAGAGATCATATTAGAAGATGACCTCACTGCTCAAGAGATGAGTGAATGCAATAGCAATAAGGAAAATAGCGAGAGGCCACCTGTGTGCTTAAGAACTAAGCGTCACAAAAACAATAGGATCAAAAAGAAGAACGAAGCTCTTCCCAGCGCCCATGGCTCGCCAGCCTTGGCCAGTGCTCTTCCGGAGCCCAAGGTGCGGATCGTGGAGTACAGCCCCCCGTCCGCCCCCAGGAGGCCCCCCATGTACTACAAGTTTGTAGAGAAGTCAGCTGAGGAGCTGGACAATGAGGTAGAGTATGACATGGATGAGGAGGACTACGCCTGGCTGGAGATCGTCAATGAGAAGCGGAAGGGCGACTGCGTGGCGGCCGTGTCCCAGAGCGTGTTTGAGTTCCTGATGGACCGCTTTGAGAAGGAGTCCTACTGTGAGAACCAGAAGCAGGGGGAGCAGCAGTCCCTGATCGACGAGGATGCTGTGTGCTGCATCTGCATGGACGGGGAGTGCCAGAACAGCAATGTCATCCTCTTCTGCGACATGTGCAACCTGGCTGTGCACCAGGAGTGCTACGGGGTGCCCTACATCCCCGAGGGCCAGTGGCTCTGCCGACACTGCCTGCAGTCCCGGGCCCGGCCCGCTGACTGCGTGCTGTGCCCTAACAAGGGAGGTGCCTTCAAAAAGACGGACGATGACCGCTGGGGCCACGTGGTGTGCGCCCTGTGGATCCCAGAGGTCGGCTTTGCCAACACGGTGTTCATCGAGCCCATCGATGGTGTGAGGAACATCCCTCCCGCCCGGTGGAAGCTGACGTGCTACCTCTGCAAGCAGAAGGGCGTGGGCGCCTGCATCCAGTGCCACAAGGCCAACTGCTACACAGCTTTCCATGTGACATGTGCCCAAAAGGCGGGCCTGTACATGAAAATGGAGCCTGTGAAAGAACTGACTGGGGGTGCCACGACCTTCTCTGTCAGAAAGACCGCTTACTGTGACATACACACACCCCCGGGCTGTATCCGGAGGCCCCTGAACATTTATGGGGATGTCGAAATGAAAAACGGTGTGTGTCGAAAAGACAGTTCAGTCAAAACGGTCAGGTCCTCATCCAAGGTCAGGAAGAAAGCAAAGAAGGCAAAGAAAACACTGAGCGAGCCTTGTGCGGCCCTGCCACCCGTGTGTGCTCCGTACATCCCCCCCCAGAGGTAAGTATGTGGCAGCCGTGGGTGCCAGGAAGAGCCCAGAATGGGGGCGCCAGGGAGGGTCTGTACAGGGCTGTGTTAGAGCATCCTTGTGCCTTCTCTGCGCGAGGTTTCCTCAGGGTGCCCTAAAGTGGGGCCTTACTCGTTCACCAATTTGTGGGAGCACAGGTGTTGCAGAAGACTCGAGTCTGTTAGACCTGGAAGGATGTACGGTTCCCTTAATGCCCACCCTCACCCGCAGGGTGAGCCAGATGTGGTCAGGGTCCCTGTGGCTCCACTGACCACAGTAACGGGTCTGGGGCCTGGAGTGTCCAGGTGTGGTGGCCTTCTTCGACAGGATAAAATGTTCTTGCTCCCCCACCAACCTTTGGGAACCTTGTAGGATTTTTAAAGTCCCTCGTTGGAAAGTGAAGCAGCATGGCCGAGTAAGAAGACACTGGGCTGCAGATCAGAGTGGGGCCGATGGGAGCTGTGGGGAGGCAGGGCTGGCCACCATCCTGTCCGTGTGATAGTCCTTCTGGTTTCCTGACTGTTATCTTTGGGATGCAAACATTGCCTGGTCAGTGCAGGGCTCTCGAAACGTAGTGGTCCACAGGGGCGGGTGCGCGCTCTGCTGGCGCCCGCTGTGGGCAGACCCCGCCACGCTCTTGCCCATGTTTAAGGGGCTGGTCCTCAGCCAGCTGTGTCTGCTCCAGTGCCTGAACTTGTCTCCTGCTCTTTGCCTGCTCCTCCTGTTCCAGACTTGCTCTGTTTTCCTTTCCTGTTACCTTTCAAACTGCTCTTGTTCGGAATGTGAGGTCAGTCACTTGATGAGTCTGACAGCAGAGCCAATGCCCTGCGTGTCTGGGAGAGCAGGCGTCCCCACTCCCAGCACTTCCTTCAGCTTTGAGGAAGTGGCACTCTTCATCTGCGAGAGGCCTGGGGCTGGTAGCACGTGGTTCAGGGAGCAGAGCGCAGAGCTCCTTGAGGTCAGGGGCAGAGGAATGTCTGAAAGTCCGCGTGGTGCCCGTTGCTACCTTGATGATCTTGTTATTTGAAAGTCACATGTAAATAAAGTTGTATTTATCTTACAGATCAAATGGATACAAGGCTGCCAGGATTTTATTGTTAGTAAGAAGTAAAAGTTATTTTTAATATATTGAAGCTTTTCGTGTTGTTTCCTATACATTTGTGATGTAAAGTAATTCGTGCCTTCCGACACATGATTAAAAGATGCAGTTTGGTTTTAATGTGTCACAGTTTTAACTGGTTAGGTTGTAAAAGTGTGCTGGCACCTGCCACTCAGAACACTGGTTCTGTCCCTCAAGGAGCAGGCACTTAACTTGCTAAGAATTAGAAGCGTGACCCCCCAGCCCCCGGCCCTGAGATGAACTCTTTTTTCTTTTGTGGAGTAGTGCATACTCATTGTAGAGTCAGTAAATTCAGACGGAGTGGGGAAAAGGGGCTCATAGTCCCTCATCCAGAGGAAACCACTGTCAGAACCAAGGTGCCTCTTGCAAACCAGTCAACCTCAAGTAAAAGACAGTTTCCCTTGGATTTCTACCTCCAACTCAAAAGTACAAGGTTTGTATCAAGAGCTTCTGTTTAAGAACCCTAGAAATTTCAGCTTTACTGAAGTTGAAGTAAACAAAACAGAAAAGATGACCTGACCGGTGGAAAAACCGGAAGTTTGAAGTGCTGCTTTCCCTGGGCCCAGCCTGTGTGAGCACCTGCTCCAGGAGGGCTGGGCACGAGGCAGCACTTGCAGTTGGAAAAGGTATGCACTTGAGGGTCTGAGATGCCCCAGGTCTGAATGAGAACAAAACTCGTGCCTTGGACCTAAGTATTTCAAAGCAGGTGATGCAGGTGAACTATGTTCCAGAGGTGTAGTCTTTCTCGTGTTCTGTCTTGTCTTTTCTTAATTTAGGAATGAACTGTTGTTATAGTTTGCAATAGAGATAAAGGGCGTTCTTGGACAAGTGTCTGTGGCTGTGGGCTTTGCTGTCTGGGTTGCCAGGACTCTGGGAGACCCTGACGTTTTGGGTCAGTTTACCACCTTGGGAGCTCCCCCAGCTGCCCTTTGCCCGGCAGTCACTGGTGTTGGGTCACCCCGTGGGTTGTCAGGGCAGGTGCTGGGGGCCCGAGGCATTAACCCTGGGTGTGTGCAGGAGGCCCCAGTGGAGTGTGGATTGGGGTAATGCCAGGGCGTGCTGCGTGTAGAGGGAAACTGGGTGCTCTCCATCGCCTTCGGGGCAGGACGGCCTAGCGTGGCGGCTGCAACAGCGTTCTGAGCAAGCTCTGGAGCGGGTCCTGCAAGAGGGACCGGGGACCTGTTCAGCAGTCATTTTGGAGACCTCGGAAGAGGAGGAGTCCCCTCCCTGCAGAGAGGAGAGTTGGCTGTGAGAAGGAAGGGGTGGGGGGGGGCTGCCAGGGCCTGGGGGGCACTTTTGTAACTTGAGCGGTTTAAGTGTGTTTCAGGTAAAAGGATGACTGAGACTAACTGACTCTTAAGTTCTTTTTAATTTTTAAATTTTTAGATTTTAATTTTCATGGGGGGAGGGAGATAAAGGGAGAGAAACATCCATGTGTGAGAGAGAAACACAGACTGGTTTCCTCTCGTGCGCCCCCAGCTGGGGACCTGGCTCTCAACCCAGGCACGTGCCCTGACTGGGAATTGAACCAGTGACCTTTCGGTTTGCAGGCTGATGCTCAATCCACTGAGCCACACCGGCCAGGGCTGTAGTCTGTTGTTTGTGAGAGGGTGGGAAGGAGGTGTTTAGTTAGTGCAGATGCTACGAAAGAAGTCATTGCTCGAGTCAATGGTGAGGATAGAGGGTCTGGTCACCAGCTCTGTTTCCTTGAGGGCGCTGCCGGTGGGTGCCCTTGCTCTGTTACGTTTTATAGAAGTTCTGCTGTGCCTGGGGATTCGAGACGTGCTGGCTCAGCCCCTCCAGGTGGAAGCCCTTCTCTGGATGCTCCACAGCGGCAGGGCCTGTGTACACTGCTGTGGGTGCCCATGGGATGGGGCAGTCACGGAGCCCTGCCCGCAGAGGGAGGCACCTCGCCCCAGGCCCCGGCGGGAGGTCCTGTGTAGTGGCTACTCTGGAAAGAAGCTCTAAAAACCAAACTGAAAAGTAAGATGTGCAGGTTGTGGAGCGCATGTTTTGTGGACACGCAGCGTCGGTGTTTCCGTTACTGCCAGACCACTGTCCCCTGGTCATGGAGGAGTGTGGGCCGTGCCCGAGCGGTGCAGGCAAGAAGATGTCTGTGTGAGTGTTGTCCCGAGTGCTGCTCACCCTCCTATGACTCACTGCTTTCCTTGGTTTTATTTTATAGTTAAACAAATTTAAGTTTATTTATTGACTTTTAGAGAGAGAGGAGGAGGGGGAGAGAGAAACATCGATTTGTTGTTCCACTTACCTATGCTTTCATTGGTTCATTCTTGAATGTGCCCTGTCAGAGGATTGAACCCGCAACCTTGGCATGTTGGGGCGATGCTCTAACCAACTGAGCTACTTGGCCAGGGCCACGTTCCTGGTTGTGAGTTGGCGGGGGGACTGGGTGTCTCACCGTGAGTCTGTCCTGGTTCAGCCCGAAAGAGTGTCTTCCAGTGAGGCGGGATATGGGACATCTGGTGAGCAGATTTGTTTTGCTCAAAGAGCCAAAGTGAATGAAAATAAAGCAGCACCAGGAAAGAGGTCTGGGTACTTGGAGGCTGCGTGTCTCACCGTGGTGTCGGCGTGCGCTCCGGGTGTGTCTGACTTTCCTGAGATGCCTGTGCTCGCTGAACCCGAGTTGGTGTCCTGACTGCAGCGCTGTGGGTCGTGCTCCCTGGTCATCAGCCATTTGGGTGTCTTGGCCTCTTCTTCCTGGGGTTCTTTCCGGTGACTGCCTCTGCCGGGCCTGCTCTGGTGTCGCCCACACTCAGCACGTCTGCGGTGCTCGCCATCCCGCCAGGCCTGGTGCCCTCTCCAAGTGTCCCCAGCACGCACTGCAGGCTCTCGGTACGGGAAGAACTCGCCAGCCTAGTGGGTTTTCGCCATTTCTGTTTCTGTTCATTGTGTTCGCTGATTCTGGCAGAGATGGAGACAGTTTACTCGAAGTCTCCCTTAATACTGGCCGTGGACAGCTGCCACACAGATTCACCGCACGCCAGCCTAGGTGTTGCCTGGGCTGACCCGTGGGCAACATCGTTTGGGACGTGCACTTCAGGTCAGTGTCCACGAGCAGTCAACAGTGGACTGCCCCCCTTGTGGGCACGCACAGAGGTCGGAATTGGGTCAGAGGTTTCATCCTGGTTTCAGCTTTCATTTGGAACACTTTAAGTTTGTAAAATACTGCAAAAATAGCACCAAAATTTTCTTCACCAAGAGTCACCTCGCTAACATGTCCCACATGCCCTGCACATGTAGCAGGCACACAGGCGGGCGTCCTCTGAGGGCGATTCTGTAAGTCCACTTGGTGGGCTAGTCTCTGAAGACAAGCCGACCTCTGGCGGGCACGGCGAGGATTTCTGTGTCATCCATTTGCAGCACATCAGGAGGGACCAAGGTGCCCCTGTGCCTCCAGTCAGGACCTGTCTGTTCAGCTTCATTTGTCCTGGACATTTCCACAGCTGCTCAGCGCCTTCTGAGACGTCCCATTTTTAACGGAGACAGCCTCGTTCTGGGTTTGTCTGGTGTCTTGCCTGGTTGCTGATGGAGGTGTGCTCAGGTACCACAGGAGCGCCGTCCGTGTATCCCCTCTTCTGGACGCAGTGATGCCCCTGCTCTTTGGTAACTAAGGTATCGCCAGCGACTCAACGAGTCCTGTTTCGTTTCTTCTGTCGTTTCATCCAAGGTCTGGGAGAACCTTGGAGGCCACGTGGCCCCCTCCCCCTCTTTAGCACCAGAGGTCATGTCTGTTCTTGCCCGGGTCATCTTCCTGAGGGCTGGAAGCAAGTGTCCACCTCAGCCCTCTCTCCAGTTTCCCTTCTGATGGGGCGGGTTGGGGGTTGCTGGTTTTCAGAGAGGTCCACCTCAGCAGGACCACGGAGGTGTGCTCACAGGTGTGCTCGGCAAAGTCAGGGCTGCTCCAGGGAGGCATCTAGTGGGATTTTTAATAAAACTGGGCAGAGCCAGCTGTTCCTGACCTCAAGAATCTCAGCTCTTGGTTAGGGAGCTGAAGGGAGATGCCCGCTGCAGGCAGTCCCCTTGGTGCAACTGGGTGATGGTGAGGCCTGGCCGGGGGTACGGACATAGGCATCCCAGTGATCTTGGGGCTCTGTGACTTGTCCATGCACCTGGAGCCCTGAGGAGGGTACGGGCCATCCTGAGCTGAGCTGAGCTGTGCAGGCAGTTCTCCCAGGAGCCAGGGTGGTGCAGGACCACTTCAGAGGCAGACTCTGGGCTTTGTAGGTCTGGCAGGGGTGTCCAGCCTCTCTGTGTCTCTGGCCCACACTGGAAGAAGATTTGTCTTGGGCCACACATTAAATATATCGTGACGTGTAGTCATACAAAAAAAGTCTCAGAGTGTTTTAAGTAAATTTACGATTTTGTGTTGGGCCACATTCATAGCCATCTTGGTCTGCATGCAGCCAGGGTGGACACCCCTGCTTGAGGGTTGGATCTCATCGGTGCCACCCTGACCTCTGAGCTGTGGTGCCCGTTCTAAAGACTTGGAGTGTTGAAGAGGACGGGTGCACTCTGAACCCCGCACTCCTCACCGTGTGTGTAACTTCAGTGTGTTCCCAGGCAGTGTGGAGACCGTTCTTCCATGTTTTAGGTGGAAATAATTTTTTTAATGACATTTTTTCTGTTTTTCATGATCTTCAGATAAAAAGCTTAAAAACAAAGGAAATTAGATAGACATACTCATTTACCAAGTGTCAGAATTTTTTTTTTAAAAGTCAATATTAAATGAATATTTCAGATCACTTCTGAGACACTCCATTCCCAGTGGCCCACCCCTCCCCCCAGCAACCACTCGCTGTCGGGTGGGGTGGGCTCCTCTAAGCCTGCTTTCCCTCTTGCGCTGGCGCACACGTGGTCGGTGCGGGTTTGCGCGTGGACTTTGCTCACAGTGCTGTCGTGCTGGATGCGTCGCCTGGTGTGGCAGCGGGTCTGGCGGAGGGCAGGGCTCTGCTGCTGGTGTCAGCGTCCTGGAGCAGCGTTTTTGTGTGCCCCTTTTCACTGGCCTGGGGTGCATTAGGTTGTGTTTGTCGCATCTCTTCCTCTGGGCTCATCTTGTTTTTAAGGTCTTCAAAAAATCTGTTCCGCCCTGGCTGGTGTGGCTCGGTGGGTTGGGTGTCGGCCTGCGGACTGAAGGGTTGCAGGTTCGATTCCTGGTCGGGGCACGTGCCTGGGTCGTGGGCTGGATCCCCAGTTGGGGGTGTGCAAAAGGCAACCAATTGATGTACCTCTATACACTGATGTTTCTCTCCCTCTCTCCCTGCCTCCCTTCCCTTCTTTCTGAAAACAAAAATAAACAAAATCTTTAAAAAAAAAAAAAATCTGTTCCAACTTGGAAGTCTGCATAACGTAGGGAGCGCCCAGCTGTCCTGTGACCCAGCGTCAGCAGTCGCCACTGTCTGGTGTCCCTTGCCTGCTCCTGCCTGGTGGTCATTTGAGGAGCCCCCAGTTGCCCTTTCCTCCAGGAACACGTCAGTGCCGGGAGCAGAAGCACTCCCTTGGCAGCTGTGACCCTAACGGCGTCTCCCTGAGCTGGAGTCATTGATCTCAGTGTATTTTCCGATGCGGTGTGTGTGTCCTAGGTCTGCTCCGAGGCCTCTCCCCTCCCCCGAGGCCTTCCAGCTCCTCCACCCTGAGTTTTTTTCCAGGAGCCTGTGGTCCTACAGCTGAAGGTTGGGTGTGATGTGTGTCCCCACCACCCACTGGCTTTGCTGCTCTCGGCCCTGACCCAGGCCTCATCCTCTGGGCCCGAGACCCCTAATGTTTATGTTCCTTCAGGGAGGCAGACTTGACCTAAATGTGAACATGGCCCACCTCGCTGCTTACTGGGACCTCTTGAATATTTTCATGAACGATTGTGGTTTATGTGATTAAAATCCCTATAAAAACTTAGTATGGTAAATACTGTGTTTCTTAAAATTAGCTTTCTTTTGCTCTTTGAAAAGATCTACCTGTTTTAGAAATTTTTTTTTAAGATTTTATTTATTTATTTTGAGAGAGAGGGAAAGAGAGGGAGAGAAACATCAAGGTCTGGTTGCCTCTCATGTGCCCCCCACTGGGGACCTGGCCCGCATCCCAGGCATGTGCCCTGACCGGGAATCGAACCGGTGACCCCTTGGTTCACAGGCTAGTGCTCGATCCACTGAGCCACACCAGCCAGGGCTAGGATTTTTTTTGAGATTGGTATAATACGTTGTAGATTCTCCTAGATTACCTTTGTCTAACTCAGCCCAGCCCAGGATGATCTGGTAGGTCAGGGTGGAAAGGCTTGCCTTGGTCCTGGTGCTTTACAGCGGATTGCCTTTTATTGTTGCATATTTATTTTATTTTATGGTCTGTGTTGTCATATCTTGTTTAAATAATCCTTTATTTCCCTGAGGGCCTCAAGATTTTCTTATACGAGCTTTTAAAGAGCCCTCCTTGCCCCTGTCCCCCCTGCCTTCCTCTGGCCTCAGCAGTGACCAGCGTCTCCCAAACCCCTGATCTCTGGGCTGGTCTCTGCTGTGAGGCCTCACTGCGGCGTGGCAGCGCCCAGGCCTCCGAGGTGCTACGTCACTGTGAGTCGGTGTCCTCATACTCGGGTCTTTAATCACTTGGGGACGGGTGTTCCTTTTCCGTGTGGATGGCCTTGCTCGTCATTTACTGAGTGACGTGTCTTCCCAGAGCCCTACCTCCGGCCTCTGCCACTTTCCCTGGGTAGGTGGTCTGCCTGCCCTCTCTGTGGGGCCGGCTCTGCAGACAGCGGTGGTCCTTGTGGACCTGTGTGGTTCCTTCACGCCAGTTTTGGATTCATCCTGTCAGGTTTCTTGACAAACTCTTTTGGGAGTTTGGAAATTCCATGGAACCCTCGTACCAGTTTGGAGATGATTCATAGTTCGTGATGTTTGTCTTGGTCTGAGCATTGTTCATCGTTCGGACTCTGCCGCACTGTTCAGACCTCCTGTACTGTCATTCCGCAACGTCCTACACTCTTCTCCTGTCGGGAAGCTGTTCACGCTGGTCCTGACGCCGGGAACGGTCATCTGTGGGAACATCCCCTGCCGCTGTCTTGGAGCAGGGATGGCGGGCGTCTTGGTTCCATTGTGCTGGGGACCCAGTGACTCATTCCAGGTCTCGAGGTGGAGCCTCTCCCTGCACCCCCCTGTGCGGCAGGTCGCCGTGACCCCTTCCTTTCCCACATTTTTTAAGGTGGTCACATTCAGCCCTTTTACCTCTTGGTTTGTGGGTTCTGTTTCTGGAACTCCTAATTTTTGCCTGACCTGGGACAGGCCCCCTCGGGCCAGGTTTTCATACTTGAATGGATTCGGTTGGTGCATCTTGTCTCAGGCTTGCGCTCGTGTTCGCAGCTGAGTTGGCCCGTGAACCTCCTCGCCTTGGTTTGGTGAACTTGCCTCCTGGGAGCTGTGCGCTCCCCTTCCAGTCAGCGGTGCCAGGTGGGACTTACCTGCACAATGATAAACCTCTTCTGGAAAAACCATCTTTTTCTCTTCATCTACCCCCCAAAACCCTAGAGTGGAAAGGTGTGGGTTCTGGACTGTCGAAAGCACGCGCGAGGTGAAAGGCACAGCACTTCTGCCCGTGAGCTCCCTCCAGGGAAGCGGGCGGTTCGCTGGGTGTCCTCCCGCAGGGCCTGCTGTGGCCCAGCTGCTGTCCCTGTGCGCACCCCGTCACTCGCCCTGAACTTGAGTGTTGTGGTTTCTTCTAGCCAGGCTGTAATTGTTTGTGCACACTCGAGCAGAGCAAATGGACGACTCGAAGACTCGTGACCACCAGTGACCCTCAGCGGGCCGCGCCTCTGCATGAGACAGTCGTGTGCGATGGGCTTCCTGGGGTAAAGAGACAGGGTCTCCTCACCTCTGTCCCTGGTGTTGCTGTTGATGTGAGCGCTGGAAGCCTTGATCCCATACGTGAGGAGGTTTTGTTAAAGCAATTTTGTTGTTGCAGTGTGCTCAGTTTTTAAAGTTTCCTTCCACGTTGTATACCAGAGCCACAAATCAGTGTTTTATCAGCTGAGCCGCAGTTTCTCCAGAAGCTAAGAGGGGACCAGGTGGCCCTGACCTGAGTCAGCCATGGTCTCCTCCTAGCGGGTGTCCAAGGGCTGTCTACCACTGCTTACCTCGCATCTGTCACTTAGGCCCGTGTGCCTCGTTTGTGAGGTGTGTTCAGAAAGGCTTGAGAAAATCGAACTGCCGATCCTTTCAGTATGCCCTTGGCCAAATACCGTAGCTGGAAAAAGTTAAAGTAGAATGCAGAGTCAGAAAGTGGAGAAGAACAGACTCACAGCTCAGTGAACTGCTGTAGGGCAGACCTGGCCAGCCCCCAGCCCCTCGGGGACCCTTTCCCACTGGACTCAGCAGCGTGGGACTTCTTACCCCTTTTTGAACCTCAGCGTTTACTGCGCCTTAAAAATGACGAGTCCTTGAAGTTTTCCTCTCCCAGGTCCCTCTTGGTCTCTTTCCCTTTGGAGTTTGTGGAGGGGGCTGGGTCCCCGTCCTGTTTGGGTTTCGCACGTCTCTTTGCCCTCCACTTGGCATGGTGGCTGGTTGGGGCCAGTGTGTGCAGGTGGATGTGCTGGGTGTGGTCAGTGTTGGCACACCTGCTCTCCGGGGCTGCTCCGCGTCCTGGGAGGCAGGGGCAAGTGTGGGGCAGCGCTGCCGTGCTGCTCTGCCGCTGGCGAGGTGGCCTCGGTTCTCAGCGAGCGCTTCAGGACAGCGTCCCCCGTGTTTACGGAAGCCTTGTTGCACGTGCCTGCGGACCGTTGATGGCTCAGAAGTCCTGGCCCCGGAGGAGAGGACGGCGTGTTTCATGAGAGCGAATCTTGACGAACATGTTGCCGAATGGCATTTCTTTCAGTTTCTTTGAAATTGTTAAAAAATACTCGTGTCTGCGTGGCTTCATTGGACCATGGGGATAACTGTGAGTATATGTTGGAACGCCTGTCTGTACAGAGGTCCACGGAGCTGTGTGTGATGAGACCTGTGCATGTCGCCGCGCTTGTGTGATGCCTCGGTCACAAAGGGTGACAACACACCCACCCCAAACGCCACCTGTGTGGTGCCCAGGACTAGGGTGGGGGCTGCAGACAGAGCCTGCATCCCCAGGCCTCCTGCTGAGGCCTGTGGCTCTGTGTTCTTTGCGCAGACCTGCGGCCCCTCGTTCAAGGGCAGGCTCTGGATACACTTGACCTTGGGTCTGCATCTGCCTGTGGAGGTTCTTGATTTGACAGGGCCCTGTCTGCAAAGCCCCAAGGTCAGGTCCCTCAGCAGGACTTGAGCAGTGTCCTGCCGCAGGAGGTGGTACCAGGTCTCTGCATGGCCTGCCGGCCCAGGAGGGCAGCCAGGTGTGACGCGCCCTTCAGAGCTTGGCCCGGAGGGCGCCACGGTTCGGACACTCTTTGAAAGGCGCCAGAGCCATCGTTTGTGAGGGCAGGACCATCATGGTCTGCACGTGGTCGAGCTCGTGGTGCTTGCGCGGATTTGTCCTTTGGTGGTTTCGTAAAACTTTTGATTTGGATTCTTTAAAAAGGTTAGTCTTAAATTCACTGATTCCCTGTTCTGACATTTTGTGGTGCACCACGAGGAATGAATGCCTTGTTGGATTTTGTGTTTCTGTTCTGTTCTAGTTTAGACTGGGCTTACGTTGTCTTTCATTGTCCTTGTCGGGCAAACCGAGGAGTCGCTTTGCTTGAGAAGGAGGGTGCTGGTCCCTGGGGCAAGAGGAGCTTTCTGGTAGCCGAGGTCCCTGAGCGAGCATCTCACCGCCCACCCCTAAGCCTTTGTGTTTCGTAGTCTCCAAGGATGAAGTCTCTCAGGAGACTGGGAGGCGCCCAGTGTCATTGCAGGAATAGTAGCCCCTTCGTGTCCAGCCCTGCCCTGGTTGCTGCTTCTGCCTCTAGTGTGTCCCATCTCTTCTCCTCTGTGAGGTGACTGAGTGGGACCGGTGTCCTGCCCTCGCCCGCCCTTCAGGAGAGCCAGCTGTTCTTGAGGGTCCATTCCTGCTGTGCTGCAGCCGGCAGAGCCTCCCCTCTCTAGACGCTGCTCACGGCCTGCGCGGATGGGGACAGCATCCCGTGGAGGAGCTAAGGACATCGGAGCTTTGATCTCAGCGTGTTTTCTTCTTGGGTGTTAGACTGAGAGACGCAGGTGAACTGAAAGTGGATGACCCTGTGGGTAGCAGGAGATGACGGACTTTGCTTCAGCAGAACCAGGGACAGCAAGAGGTGGCATTCATGTGCCACGGGTGAGGGAGAAACACGTGCGAACACGTGTGGTTTATTAACAGTAACTGTCGTTTCCTGTTTCCATGATGAGAACGTGTGAATGCACTGCTCTGAAGCTAAACTCTGAGTTTCTCCGTGTTTTAGATTAAATAGGATTGCGAATCAGGTGTCCATCCCGCGGAAGAAGCAGTTTGTTGAGAGAGCTCACAGCTACTGGCTGCTCAAAAGGCTGTCTAGGAACGGCGCCCCCCTGCTGAGGCGACTCCAGTCCAGCCTGCAGTCCCAAAGAAGCACGCAGCAGGTACGTGCCCTTGCACACCTCTCGGTGTCTCTCTTGCCTTCCTGACGCTCTGAGCAGATGTAGCTGCTCCTGGAGCCAGCTCCTGCTTCAGGCCGGCGTGCTGCCAGCCCCTCGGGCTCCAGTCCCCTCGTCTGCGGGGCCTGGTCTGGTCTGGTCCTGGAAGCGAATGAGGACCCACGTGCGTCATGGGCTGCTAGGCTGTGGGTTGTGCCGGTGACTCTCATCTGTCTGTGTCCCCTGATGTCCCTGCCTTTGGCTGCTGCTTCCTGCCCCCACGCTGCACGCGTTGGGGATGTCCAGGGAAGGGGAAGCTGTGACTGTGCCAGCTGTGTGGGGCCGGGTCCTGGGAGGGGAGCACAGCAGGTGAGGCCTCGGCCCTGTGGCATGGTCTGAGCTGGGCCGGGCGCTGAGACGTGGAAACGTGGTGCGAGGGGTGGCTTGTCATCAGGGCGTCTCCCTGCAGGCCGGTTTAGTGTTGACCACAGCGGGGAGGGCGGGAGGCAGGAACTGAGGTGAGCGAAAGGGAACAGGGATGCTGCTTTTTAAAAGAACAGAGTTAGTGCCTGCCTTGGTGGCACATGTGCTGAGATTGGAGCGATACAGAGAAGATGAGCAGGGTCCCTGTGCGAGGGTGACACGCAGACTTGTGCAGTGTCCTCTAAAAACAAAACAAAGAACAAGTTCTTACATTTTAGTACTTAATTTGGGATTGTAGGAACGTCTGATATAAAGCAGTTCTGAAAATAGGGATTTAGAAAGTCAGAAATTGGCCCTGTAAGCCCTTGAAAACAAAGATCTGCTTGTCGCCCCAAATTCTGGGCCAGCGTTGTCTGCTCACTCTGTGTGCCATCTCCTGGGGCGGAGAGGCCGGGAGGACACAGTGGAGAGCGGAGTCTGGTCAGAGTTCCCTCGCGGCCCCTTCTCTGCCCTCCTGGGCACGCAGCGAGACTGTCCTCTGAGGCCCTGCTGTGGGGTTCCGTGTGGCCGCGCACCACCCGTGTCGCAGGGGCTCTGCTGCTCTGGCTGCTGATTTGCTAGGCAGAGCAAGGCCGAGGGGACGCTGTCAGACACAGTGTTGGGCACCCCTCCTTGCTGGGCTGCTCTGGTTTTCAGGTTGGCGCCACTGAGCGGGAACCTCTGTCCCTGCACAGGGTCACCGCCCTGCATAGTGCCTGCCCCAGGAGAGAGGCCTAGATGGATGTTTTTGGTTTTTGAGCAAAGCAACACCTTTTCATCCCATTATATCTTGAGATGTCGCTTTTCTTCCTTGTACCGTCCATTCGTGGTCACGGCGAGTCCTGGGCTGAGCATGTCCCTCGCCACCTCGTTGCCCCCGGCCTGGATGTTGACATCAGTCTTAGGGAATCCCTCATCTTAACTTTTTCTAATTCTGTGGTGACAAAACAGATAATTTAAGTTTTTTAAATTGGGATTTTAATGTCTTTTTTTTAATACTTTTTGAAAACCAAAGAGAAACCTAAGATTCTGGGCCTCTGTGAGTTGGGATGTGCCCCGAACCTTCTCTGTCTGCAGGCTTGAGGGGTGTGCTCCTTGGAGCCCGCTGCCCTGCAGAGTGTGTGGTGAGGAGGCCGTCTCTCCTCCGGGGTCCAGGGTTGGGTGTGAGTGTGCTGGTGCCAGCCGAGTCGTGTCCCGTGAAATTCGCACGCACACGTGGTGGTCTCAGGCAGTGGCGAGGAACATGGTGTGCGTGGGGTTGGGCCTCTGTAGACTGGCATTGCCTGCCTGTGTGGGGGCTGCAGGGGCTTGCCAGGTGGGGACGCCGGGTTCAGGTCCAGCCCTGAAGGCCCCTTAGCCCAGGGCCTCGTCTGCCTCGGACACGCGTAAATGGGCCAGCTCCTGAGCGTCCTGATGTGCTGCTGGCCTGCCGAGGGTCAGCTGCCCACCCTGTCTGGCATCAGGACTATTGGCTTCTCTGGATGCCGTCCTTGTTTTTCATCATGGCTGCGGGCCCAGGGGCTGCATGCACACGCGTCCTGCATGCTCTGTCAGATCTGGACCTCTCTCAGCCCTTGTGTCGAACCCAGGGCCTTATCTTTGTTGGTGACATCTGCTTAGCTGACGTGCTGCACATTCACCCCTCCAGTTTGGGAGTGGGGTACGTGCTCCCGTCATGGCTGTGCCAGGACTGGCGCCCAGGGGATGACTGGCCAGAGCTGGCGTGTCTCGGGACATGCTCACTGAGTGGTGCAGCTGGAAGCTGGGACCAGGGCCTGCAAGGCCTCCAGCATGAGAGGAGGGGCCCTGGGCCTTTGCAGGGGGATGGGCGTCGTGAAGTGAGGCGTTGTAGGGAGCCGGGATGCTGAGGTAGGTGATGCAGAGAAGTGGGGAAGTAGAAGATGCAGACCCAGGGTTCTCTCGTCTGGAGCTCTGGGGGAACCGCGTGGTCCACGCACACGGGCCTCTGAGAAACAGCAGGCCTGGGCAGGGCAGGAAGTACACAGCGCTCCTGTGTTCTCTGGGGGGTTGTTGGACCAGGTTTGGGGGTGGGGACTAGGATGGGAGGCTGTGGGACACTGATCCGGAGGCACCGGAAGCACCGATTGCGGCGTTGATGTGAAATCAGTTGTCTCAGGTTTTGTCTCGTGCCTTGCGGGGTGACTTTACAAGGGCAGGAAGACAGAAATGGGAACGCTGGCCCTCTTGCAGAAGGAGCGGAAACAAGGCCTAGTTTTGAGTCCGTGCCAGTTGACCTGGTCGGCGCCCGGCGCTTGCTGGGTCTGGCGGGGTATCTCTTCACAGCTGCAGTGCCTGTGCAGCCTGTGTGGGACGCTGCCCAGGTTCGGGCCAGCCCTTTGTGGGGAGGGTGAGGGGCAGCTGGTGGAAGGCTGCGTCTAAACCACGTCATCCTGTAAGGGTTGGCTTTTGGAGGGGGGTCAGCTTGGTGTGATTTTAACGTGTTTTTAAATTTTAAAAACACTGGTGTCAGAGTTTGACTCATTTGTCTGTGTTTCTGGGGGCCTGCCCTGAGCCAGGCCCAGGAAGAAGTCAGGGGGACGGACAGAGAGACCACAGGACTAGGTGGCCTGCATGTAGGTGAGGCACCTCAGGTTGTGGGGCAGCTGGGGCCCCTGTGCTGCCAGTTGTGGGGCCACAGCGTGGCGCCTCTTCCTCTGGTCGGTTCGGAGCCCACCAAGACCTCGTCTGGCCACCACCCTCCTGGCGTTCCGGCATCAGGCTCAGCAGCAGGAGCCAGTCCTCTGTGAACCCATTGAGGGCTTGGACCCCACAGCCACTTGGGGTCTCTCACCATCTAGTGGCCTGGGACTTGGGTGGACGTGCTGAGCACTAGCACTCACCCCGCCGAGCTGGCCTGCCCTTCCTGCCAGCACAGGGGCTGTGATCTGACCGAGCTGGCCCTCAGTGCGGTCTGGCCCTATCCCCAGCAGCAGGTGTCCTTCTCGTCTGTGCAGTGGAGGTTTCAAGCACGATCTTCTCCAATCCTCTCTACGTAGCGACGAGAATGACTTTCTCTGCCCACTTCTGCAGTCTTCCAGGAGTGGTTTTACCTGGGACGTAAAGACCACTGAAGAGCAGGGTCAGAAAACTCGGGCCTTTCGGGCCAGTGAGGCCGCCATGTGCACCTTGGTCTTCTTCCACCTGGGCCGTCGGCATGCGGGCACCTGGGCTCCCTCTGCGTCCCGGTGCTTCGTGGCTCAGGGCGTCTCTTGCAAATGAAAGGACAAGATGGCTTTCAGATGCTCTTGGGCAGTTTGGTTTCTGAATCTACCTCGTTATGTGCTTGCTGGCCTTGTTGATACCACTGCTGTTACTGTGGACTCCTGTTTGATGCCCGAGGGTCTCTTACATTTACTGATTTTTCTTTCAGAGAGAGAAACACCGATTTGTTCAGTTATTCATGCAGTCATTGGTTGGTTCTTGTTTGTGTCCTGACCAGGGGTTGAACCTGCAACCTTGGTGTGTCGGGACAATGCTCTGAGCAGCTGAAGGACCCAGCCAAGACGCTGCCTGAGAGGCTCTAAAGAACCTCCGGTTAGCCTAGTAGTTTGGTCGGTAGATGCCGAGGCCACCTCTTTTGGTCCCCTGCACCCTGGTCCTAGGGCTGGAGCACCCAGGCCTGGTCTTCCTCCCTCTTGTGCCTCTGGGTGCCCCTGACTGGAGCTCTGTGTGGAAAGCAGATTCCACCCTCCAGGCAGGGCTCTCTCCTCCCTCTGCAGGTGTTCAGGTTGGGAGTAAGGTGGACGGACCTCGGGGACAGGCGCCTCTGGGTATGAGGGGCCTCAGAGTATGGGGGGCCTCTTGTGTCAGCTCCGTCTGGATGGGACAGGGCAGAGCCGTCCAGAGCGTGATAGTGCCCGTGGAGTGCCTGTTCTGGGAGCTGGTGATGGACGGCTGGCTAAGGCCGTAGGTTGTGTATGTTCTTGGAGTGGGAAGGAAAGCTGTCAGAGGTGGACCCCTCCCTTGGTCTAGGGAGACACGCGTGGGATCAGGGTGTCCTGGGCTGTTGTGGTCAGAACCCACAACAGTGACAAATGGGAGCATCTTAGTGGCGCGTGGCTTTGGGAGGAGCCGAGGGGTTGTCCCAGCAGTGTCATTTGCTGCCTGTGCTGGGTCTGACCTGGGAGCTATGGTCAGGCAGAGGGCAGGCCTTCAGCAGGCTGGACATGGGGGTGGGCCTCGCTCTGGGCACTTGGGCTTGTGGGGTGGTGTCAGTAGCAGGCAGCAGAAGGTGGGCCCAGGAGTGGAGAGGAGGATGGGCAGCTGCTGTGGGAGTTGGACGGTCACCACCTTGGGTGGGCGTGAGGACCCCGGGCACACTCTGGGAGACAGGACAGGAGGCACGTGGGGCGTGGCTGTGTGGAGCTGGAGAGGAGGGTGGGGTTGGACTAGAAGTTGGAGTGCGGGGGGCCTGCCCGGGGCAGGGCTAGCCACTGTGCTGAGTCCGTGGGGACGTGGAGCGCCTTTGGTGGTTGTGTCCTGCGCTGGGGTGGTCTCCTCAGGCTGCTAGGGACTTCTGCCATGGCTCTGTAGGACTGTCACCTTGGTTGGAGGTGTGTTGGCGGGCCTCATGCGGCCCTGGGCTCAGTGCCAGCCCCTGCCCAGTCCCTCGCTTTGTCACCCCATCTGGTCTCCCACCGCCTGTTTCTTCGACCTGGCAGCACCGCGTGTTTAGTGTTGAATGCAGAATGGAGATGGGCGCACGGTGTGTCCGCAGCACAGGCCCTGGGCCTGGCCTGCGGCCGGGGCTGCCTGCCCTGGGTGATTCCTGTGTTTCTGGTTTCCTGGGCTGCGGCCTCATCCTCAGGGGCCACGAGGTGGGAGCCCCACCTGCCTCCTGAGGTCGAGGCGCGCACGCGTGGCTGCCCTCGTCACAGGCCCTTCTGCTCTTCAGGTCTCTGGGAGGCCCCCGGCCTTCTTCCTTTAGCGACCTCGATGTGCTCCGAAGGGGGGAGTCTGGCCCTGCCCAGTCCCTCCTGGGCTCTGCTGCCCTACCTGCTGCCTGGGGCCTGTGGGAAGAAGGGTGGGGCTCCTGCTGCTGCCTGGGGGCTCGCCGCAAGGGCGCCTGAGGCCGACTTCCCGGCCTTCCCATTGGATTTTGCAGAGAGAAAACGACGAGGAGATCCAGGCTGCCAAGGAGAAGCTCAAGTACTGGCAGCGGCTGCGGCACGACCTGGAGCGTGCACGTCTGCTGATTGAGCTCCTGCGCAAGCGCGAGAAGCTCAAGCGGGAGCAGGTGAGGCCCAGCGGGGCGGGGCTGTGGGCTTGGCCTCCGTGGCCCCGCCCCCTCGTCAGCCGTCCTGGCGCGTGGGCTGCGGACGGCCCCTGGAAGGGCGCGGGGCCGTGCGGGGTCAGGGTCGGTCCCGTCTGGTGTTTGGGACGGCGCGGGGCCTGGGGCCGGGGGCCGGGCCGGCGCCCGGTGGGCGTTTGGGGGTCCCGGGAATGACACGCCTCGACCTGGGCTTCGGGGAGGAGGAGGGCGTGTCGGCTGCGTGTGGGCTGCGTGAGCGCTCACGCGGCAGGAAGCAGAGGTCTTCGGAGACGGGGCCGCCCTGCGGGCGTCAGTGCTGAGCGCTGCTGTTCCCCAGGTGAAGGTGGAGCAGATGGCGCTGGAGCTGCGGCTGACCCCGCTCACCGTGCTGCTGCGCTCCGTGCTGGACCAGCTGCAGGACAAGGACCCGGCTCGCATATTCGCCCAGCCAGTGAGCCTGAAGGAGGTGCGTGTGCGCCCTGCGCTTTGTCCGCCCAGTCCAGCCGACCGGGAGAGCCCTTGCTCACTTGCATTCTAAGTTCTTGTTTTTATTTCACCTATTTTTTATTTTACTTTATTTTTTTAAAAAACTTTACTTTTAGAGGGAGGGGAAGGGAGGAAAAAAGAGGAAGAGAAACATTGACGTGTGAGAGAAACGTCAATATGTGGTCACCTCTCGCACGCCCCCTACTGGGGACCTGGCCCCCAACCCAAGCATGTGCCCTGACTGGGAATCGAACTGGGGACCCTTTGGTTCACAGTCCATGCTCAGTCCACTGAGCCACACCAGCCAGGGCTCGCCTATTTCTTAAATTATAAAAGTGGTACCTTTCACGGTAAAGTACTAGAAGGGAGGCAGGTGGAAGTTCCTGCTCAGAGAGACCCTCTCTGCAGGTCATGGGGGTCTGCCCAGCCCGGTGCAGTGGTCACTCTGGTTTTAACGGAGGGGGTTGGTGTCTGCAAGGTCCGCGTTTGGCCTGTCTCAGGGCTGCCACTTGTTAGCGTGTGAGGGCCACGTTTGTGTGTGTGCGTGTGTCTGTGTTGAGTGTGTGTGAGGGAGACTCTGATGTGTGACATGGGCATTAGTTCTCTGGGACGACAGGGAACCGTGTTCTGCCGTAAGAGCTTGATTTTCTCCCCCGATCAGGTGCCGGACTACTTGGACCACATTAAACAGCCCATGGACTTCGCCACGATGAGGAAGCGGTTAGAAGCTCAAGGGTACAGAAGCCTCCTTGAGTTTGAGGAGGACTTTGACCTCATCGTGGACAACTGCATGCGGTACAACGCCAAGGACACGGTGTTCTACAGAGCCGCAGTGAGGCTGCGTGACCAGGGCGGCGTCGTCCTGAGGCAGGCCCGGCGCCAGGCGGACAGCATTGGATTCGAGGAGGCCTCTGGGATGCACCTGCCGGAGCGGCCGGCTGCGGCCCCTCGGCGGCCTTTCTCCTGGGAGGATGGTAAGCACCCGGCCGGGTCCAGGAGTGCACGGGAGCATGGTGCGCCCGGGGGCTCTGCGCTGGCTCAGCCGCCTGGGCCTGGGACACGAACCCCGTGTGACTCAAGTTCTCCGGTAGCCTCGTGAAGAAAAGGGAAAGAAGGCAAAGTTTGCTTCAGTAACAGACCTCTAACCCAGCACACCTGAGGTGGTGTGCATTTAACACGTACTCGACGTGGAAGTCACTGGTGGTATTTCCCACGGGTTTAATTTTCTCTTTGCCACCTGGCATGCATTTCACACTCACAGCGTCTCTGTTCAGACCAGCCCTGTTCCAGGTGCCCCATGAGAGACACATGGCGGTGTCCTGCACGGGACAGCTCAGGTCTACCTGATACAGCCCAGGAAGCGGTTTAGGTGGGGACTTGCGCCCAGGGTGGGCCTTGACGGCTGCTGAGGTCACTGTTCGCTGTGTTTAAAGGGGACAGAAACGAGCACACACACTGCAGTTGGCTTCCCTCCTGCCCCTCACTCCTGGTTTTCACATCCTGTCCTTGGCTGCTGGGCTGCCTTCCCTACGCCACGCTCCTGCCACTGCCAGACTTCCTGAGTGGGAGGGGCTTGGGGGCCTCTCAGTCCATGTTGCCTTTCAGAAAATGGCCATGCAAGTCGCCATGGTGATGCCTAAGTAAATTCCTACGCTGAGGTCTTTCTGCAGATAAAATGAAGGCTAAGTCCTAATTGATCTTTTCCTGGGTATTAGGGTGAGGTCGTAGGTGAGTTGGTGCCCCATGTGTCTCCTGCCTCCTTCCCGTTACATCTCTGTGGGCAGTGAGCGCCCCTGTCGCGCTCAGGCCTGTGTGGCACAGGAGGAGAGTGGTCCTTACTCTGCTTGAAGAATCTTCAAGATAAACCGAGGCGTTTTTCTCTGGGCCTCAGATCACACGGTTTTTGTTTCTGTGAGTGTTTTTGAGGACCTAGTGTCTGTGAAGTTTTGTTAGAGCGACCACGGGCTGCAGCCAGGCACGCCACTTCTCTCCCTGTGCTGCGCATCCTGCTTACGTCACAGGAGAGGCGGGCGCTGCCCACAGAGCGGCGGTGGCTGGGGGAGGTGCAGGTGCTCCTCTGCACAGCCCTGCTGGTGCCTGTCCCCCGCCCCGTTCTCTTCCACCTCGGTCTCAGGTAGCTCTGAAGAGTAGTTTGTTTCTTAGTGGCCTCTCACCGATTTAAGGTGATCTGTGCTTCAACGACATTGATGTTTTGCTGAGATTGAAACTTAGGGATTTTTGTAGTAAATGAGCCTGAAATTCAGAATCACCTGTGAATTTTGCAGCCTACATGTTACCAAGCCACATAATGCCCTGGGTCTGGAGACTTGGGTTCAGGGGTCAGTCGTGATGCCCAAGCAGCCCCAGCTTGGGCCCTGGCATGAGTCAGCGTTGAAGCTTTGTGTCGGTCCTCCTGTTCACAAGAGTGCTTGTGTGTGTCACTTGGGCACTGTCCCTGCTTCTGCGCTTGTGTCCGTCCTCTCCCTGTGCCCCTGGTTGGCTGTGGGTCTTCACACCCTGGAGTAAAAAGCACATCTCCCTGTGGCAGCAGCCTGTCACGGGCTTAGAGCGTGGGGGGTCTGTCATGTGGCTGAGCAAGGGGGCTTAGCCAAGGGCGATGTAAGGGGTGGTGGGAGCGGGAAGGTCTTCTCGCCTCACAAGGCAGCACAGCATTTGATAACTAATGGACGCATGTTGTTTGACTTCAGTGGACAGGTTGCTGAACCCGGCCAATAGGGCCCACATGACCCTGGAGGAACAACTGAGGGAGCTGCTGGACAAACTGGACCTCACATGCTCCATGAAGTCCAGTGGGTCGAGGAGCAAGCGGGCCAAGTTACTAAAAAAGGAAATTGCTCTCATTCGAAACAAGCTGAGCCAGCAGCACAGCCAGCCCCCGCCCTCGGAGTCAGGTATTGGAGGCTTTGAAGAGGAAGGTGCTCCGCTGGGGCAGGAGACGGGGGAGGAAGGTAAGCACAGCACTGTCTCAGGGTGGGTCTTCCCCGAGGCCTGGGGTCCCCGGGACTGTGACTCCTATCCCACCGGTCGTGCCGTCAGTTCTGTGTTGGTGCTTACGTAGTACAACCTCGAAGGCACAGAGGAAGATCTTCTTTCTCAGCTGGGTCCTGAAAAGTTCCCTGAACAGGACGGACTGGGTCTTACACAGCCATCCAGAAGGGTTGCAGAGTGGCGGCGGGAGTGACGGCCTTGTGCTCCTGTGTCTGTGCGTGGAGGGAGGGCCGTCTAGCACCCGTGAGATCACCAGAGGCAGCTTTGCAAGGGCTGCTGTGTGGTGCCCTCCCTTCCACGCTCCTGTGGTGTCTGCAAGGGGGTGGCAGTGTGGGTGCCAGTCCCTGGGGGGCAGGCAGTGGGGCTGGCGCTGCCTGTGTCGGCCCCCTGGAGGCAGCCTCGCCTCGGCCGCACTCTGCGCTTCACGTGCAGAGCGTTGGAAGAGGAGGCTCGCGTGGGTCGCAGTGGGAGTGTGTCTGGGAGTGGAGCGGGGCGGCAGGCGCGTTCTGTGGGCAGGAAGTGCACGTGGAGCGGCCTCCCGCCACTGGGGACACTGGGGACGCCTGGTGCAGACGGAGGACTCGTGTCTGGGAGGTGAACTTAGGTGGGGGCTTCAGTGCTTTGAGCAGGTGGGACTTGCCTGAAAACCCTTCCCTTTCCCCCCTTTTCCTAATTTTAGAGTTCAGCACGGTTCAGTTACACAGAATAATACTGGGTTGTCCAGAAAGTCCACATGGTTTCTTTTGGTAAAGACACATTTTTAATTTTCACCAATAACCGTATTGATTTGGGTATTTGGAGTATGTCGCTGTCTCCCGCGTGGTAGAACGCTGTTTGTTCTCGATAATGTCTCGATTCGATCGCCGTCGACTTCACCTGGCCCACCCGGCCGTGGAGCGTCGTCCGGGGAGGAATCCCTGGCACGGGACTTCGCGAACCACCTCGCACATTTGGTCCGTCACAGCGCCTGCTCCACACACGGCACAGCGCCTGCTCCACACACGGCACAGGCTTCTCTTGCATTTCAGTTGCTTTTTTACCTTTCTTGCAACAACAAAGTATGATATGCCGAAAGTGTTTTGTATTTCCTTCCAATTTCAGTAGCACGGTGGCCCCTCAAAAATTCACTGATTTTGATGAGTTTCTTCAAACGCACACTGATATGACAGCTGCTACAGTGCAATCCAACGAGACTGTTTCAAAGGAAGTTGGGGACAGCTAAGCACTGCTAGAGCCACCTTAGAAGGAAAACCAAGGGAACTTTTGGACAGCCCAGTAAAAAGTGGAATCAGACTCCCTGCTACCACCAAGAGCATTTGGGTTCAGAGTCTTCGAGCGAGTTTTTAAAAACAGCGTGCGTGCAGACTGTTTGCAGCTTGCTTCTTAAAAACCCTTTGCCTGCTGTGGGTGGTCTGCGGTGTCCTGGTCTGGTCATGCGGTGTGTCTGTCCTTTGTAGGGCACCGCAGTCCGCCTGCTCCCCAAGTAAGTGCGGGCTGTGACCGTGCAGTTGCCCCGAGTTTCACGTGGCTCCTGTGGGTCACAGCTCCCATGCCCTGGAGCGTGAGAACGAGAGCCCTTGAGTTTCTCTCTCAGGAAGTGACCTGACGTGTGTACAGCTAAGAAGGGTCATTACAGCTTTTCTCCTTTACGCCTGGTTTTCCGTTTGGTGATTGTCAGTTCAGGGTACCGTGGTGTGAGGTGCAGGCTCTAGCACTTCTCCTTTGGGTGATAGCAGTTGTAACTTCTAGTTAGTTCTAGAACAAAGAAGAAGCTTCAGTTTTCAGTGCCCTCCCTGCCAGGAGGGTTTGGTTCTCGTGAGCACTTGCTCACAGGGACCTCTGGCAGCCAGACGTATCTTGGGTCCCAGTCTGCCCCCTTTTGTGCCTAGTGGGTCCGTGGAGTCCAGGGCAGCCCTATATTGTCACTCCTGCTGCACCCCTGGGGGCTGAGGGCCCTGAGCCATCGCAGGACCTGCAGGGTGGGGTCCCCGCAGGGCACCCACCGTCCTCCCAGCCAGCCCCTCCTCACCGCCCAGGCTCTCGGCCAGGGTGCTCTGCCCTTCTTCTGGGAAGCTGTGCTTTGTGTGACTAGAGAGAGCGAGGGACGGGGAGCGTGCGTCAGGTGCTGTCACTGTCATCGGAGTAGCCGACTGAGCACTTCTTCTTCCCCAGCGGTTCTTCTCACCGCAGAGTGGCATGTGACCCTTTTCCTTTGTCAAGGGGCTCCCTCCCTGGCATCGGGTCCCCATCCAAGGAGTGACCAGCAGCCTCATCTGCCAGTTGGGCAGAGGCCCCCAGTTGGGCCTGGTCCCTTGAAGGGCCACCTTTGCTCCTCCGTAGCGCGGGGGTCACTTGCAAGGGTGCACGCACACTGAAACCAGCGGCAGCAGACGGCCTGGAGTTGCCCGTGAGGCACGCCCTCGTTAAACACGAGCGAATCCACCGAAAGGTGTTACTTTCAGTGATGGGCCAGGGAATGGAGAGGAGAAAACAGCCTTGGAAGTCCAGTCTCACAGGCAGGGGGGACCCACCCTAAAGCTGGGAATCCCCGGAGGGAGGGGGCGGGGTTACATTTGACTCCAGATGAGTCGGGTGAAGACCGCGGCAGTTAGACGCTCCTGTCACTGCGGGAACGCGAGCTTCGGAGACTGACGATGGCGTGGAAACCAAGAGTCTTCTGAACCAGCGGGGCCCGTAACGGCAGTGCCACACCACACGGAACGGTGGGCTCCTCCACGCCGACACTGCCGTGGTGGGGCCCCATGATTGTGCGGGCTCTGTGTGAAGAACAGGAACGTGACGGGTGGGTGTCAGGCCTGTTGAGTCACCCTCGTCCGAAGGAAGGGAGGTCTCCTGGGCTTGGGGTCCTCAGGGACATTTCTCTCACTGAGTCCCTGGATGTGAGGGGCCAGCGGCAGGCCAGTCCTTGTCACATGCCCCGCAGTTGGGGCCCAGTGCTCCGCAGCTGTGTGGCTGCCTCAGGGTGGAGTCGGTGTCGTAGTCTGGTTTGGGGCTGTTTGCCAAGGTGACGGGGGAGCTGGGTAGGGCTTAGTTGGAGCCAGAGGTGGCACGTCACAGCACCCATGTTTGTGGGGAGCCCTGTGTGCAGCCAGCAGCTTGCAGAGGCCTGACTTCGCCTCCTCCCGCACTTCAGTTTCTTTGGCTGGCCGGGTGCTGAGCAGCGAAGATAGGTGGCTTTGGGAGGACAGCAAGCTGCAGGCTGCAGGGCAAGGGTGTCATCACCGAGTCCCCTGGGCGGGGGGGGGCTCTTGCTTTCAGTTGCTGGGGTTGGAGGTCACGTCTGGAGCCTTGCTTCGCTGTTGCAGGACTGAGCCGTCCCCATAACTGACCTGAGCCACCCGGGGGCCTGCTTGTGCAGTGCAGCCCATGGGATGCGCTGCGCTGGGTCCTGCTTTCTGAGGTCCGGTGGTGTGGGCGAGGGCCCTGCCATGGTTGTGCTCGAGGACTCCCATGCCGGGGGAGGGGCGTGTGCGAGTGTGGGGTGGGGGTGGTGGTGGGGGGTTGATGGGTGTGACTGCCAAGCAGGGCTGTGTAGTGTTGTCCAGCTGGGGCTGCACCCGTGTGAGCGCCCGGAACAGCAGCTGGGTCCCGAGAGCAGTTGCTTTAGACCAGGTGTCCCAGGGCGAGGCCTTGTGGGCGTGATGTGTCCCATTGAGTAGACCTTTGGATGCGGGTTTTTATGTTTGTCACTTCAGGTCGCAGGCAGTTTATTCTAGAAGCTGGTAGAGCTGTGACGTCTCACACAGACAGACTGGGTGGAGTTTCTTGCACACAGCAGACTTTCTGACTTGTAAGTGAATGTCCAGTGAGGTTCCCACTGGCGGTCCCGGCAGGGCACCTGCTCTGTTGGCGGGCTGGGCAGTGAGGCCCAGCGCTGCCGCTGTGGGGTCTGCCGGGCACGTGGGTCTGTGCAGGCCTCGTGCTTGGTCCCTGGAGCAGCTTCTGCCTGACTGTTCCCCTGCACTGCCTGCCTCCTTAGTGCCTTGGGAATCTCTCTCTGAGCTGCTCCGTGGGTGGGGGCCAGTGACTGCAGAGCAGGGACAGGGGCTGAACAAATGTGGGCAGCCTATGGCTGTGAGGAGGAGCTAGAAGGCCTCCTTGGCGGGGTCCCTTTGTGTCTGGTGTGGGGCTCCTGTGAAGGCAGGCGTGGACTGAGTGTGAGAGTGGGAGAGGGTGTGGGCTGTGGTGGTCCGGGGCCTCCTGTACGTGGCCAGACACATGGGCGCCTGCTGGGCCCTGGGGCTGAGGTTGGCCTTTGAGTAGGGGGTGGGCTGGAGGTGGCCGGTGAGGGACCTGGCTGTGTGGTGGGAGAACCCAGCTGGAAGGAGCAGCCACACGGGGGTAGGAAGGGCTCTGCAGGCCCACCTGGCCAGGACCAAGGTGGACCTCTGCAGGTGCCGCTATGGGCACTCCTGGTGGAGAGGTCAGGATGGGTGCTCAACGGGGGCCCCGAGGGGCAGGCTGGAGGGAGGAAAAGGAGCCGGAGCTGAGCGAGGGTCTGCTGGAGAAGGGAGAAGAGGCCGCATTTGAGCTGCCGCCCGTGGGTGCATCAGGGCCCAGGGCGTGTGGGCAGGAGGACGCTTTCAGCAGGACCTGCCACGTGCCCCCACGTCCATGTGCACGGTGCTCCTGCGTGCTCCGTGAGCCCTGTTTCCTTCCATCTGTTAGTGACTTGAGACAAGGGTGGGAGGAGTCTTGTCACCAGGGAACGTGTCGGTCAGTGTGGCTCGTGATTCGACGCACCTTGTCGGCGTCCCCTAGTGTCCAGGTCGGGGGGCCGAGGGCACCCTGGCAGCCTGTGCGTTGGCGGAGCGGCGACAGCGCTCGGCTGGGTGGCCCTCGCCCCGCGCTGTCTGAGTCGCCGCTGAGGTGGGTGCCCTGACAAACTTGGAGTGGCACCTGAAGGCGGAAGGCAGCGGTGCCCCCCAGGCAGGAGGCCTCTGCCCGGGCTCCGAGGTCCACGTGGGCCTGCAGGTTGTGCAGCTTTTCGTCATCAGTGAACTTTGACACCTTTCTGTGGTTTGGGGAGTTTGCAGGTTTAATACAGCAGAACCACCTGGATGATAAGTACCTCTTAGGGTGCTTTGAGTGGTTACTGACTGTTGGCTGTAGGTCACACGTGCTGCAGCCAGTCAGCCTGTCCCCGCGGGGCCTCCCGTCCAGGCCGGCGTCGGGCGGAGCAGCCTCCGGGGTGACGGCTGGAGCTCTGCTCCGTGTCATTTCCAGACGTCTTCTTTTTATGTTAGAAATTTTAAAAGCTCTTTAAAAAGAGATTAAAATAGTCTTCTTCCAAAGACTGCATTTATTTTTAAAGTCAGATTTGAGAAAGGAACTTAACGTTTCGGAATGTGGTGCACAAAGGAGCGTGTTCTGAGAACTGAGCGGGCGGTCACTCCTACTTTCCTTAAACACCACGCACAGCCACTCACACTCAGCGCTGCCTGCTCTTTAGCACTGACTTAGGAGCCGTGGTCAGAGTGAGGGCTCAGTGTCGCTTCTGTGCGCTAAGCCGCGGGACAGGGGGACGGCTGGTTAGAGCCTGGGGTGCGCGCTGGTTTTCCTTCCTCCAGGTAAGTGAGCCGTCGACTGCAGCGGCGGTCATGCCCTCGAATGACGTGTTTAGTGTTGGCGAATGTGAGTCACCTCCCGGTCACCACGCGCCGGGGCCCCCCCGAGGGCCTGTGGGGTCAGGGAGGCCACGCGCCGAGACCTGACGGCCCTCGGCGCCCACAGACAGCTGTGTGTGATGCTTTGTTTCCTTAATTGAATTCGTATTGTGGTGGCGTTCACATTTATAGTAAGTTTTATAATAGATTTTATAATTACCAGTTTTCAAAAATCACTTTATTTATAATTTTTTCAGGAGATAAATCTCCCCCTAAACTTGAACCATCAGATGCATTACCTCTTCCTTCAAACTCGGAGACTAATTCAGAACCACCAACCCTCAGACCAGTAGAACTCAACCCAGAGCAGAGTAAACTATCCAAAAGAGTCACATTTGGTAATGAATCACATAGCACTTGCACTCAGAGCGCACTGCTAATCGGACACCCTGCAGAGCCCTCCCTCGCCTGCAGTGGCGATGCGCCGGCGGCGGCGGCCTCCGCGGTGGCGGAGCCAGCAAGCGATGTAAACAGACGCACTTCTGTTCTCTTCTGCAAATCGAAAAGTGTAAGCCCCCCAAAGTCTGCCAAGAACACTGAAACCCAGCCAACTTCTCCTCAGCTAGGGACCAAAACCTTTTTGTCTGTAGTCCTTCCGAGGTTGGAGACTCTTCTGCAGCCAAGAAAAAGGTCGCGGAGCACCTGCGGCGACTCCGAGGTGGAGGAGGGGTCCCCGGGAAAGCGCCTGGACACAGGTAAATGCCGCGGCGCCCTCTCCGCGCCCTTCTCTTCTCTGGGGTCTGAGGGCACGGTTGTCGGGAGTGCCGCCCAGTGGTGGTGGTTCAGTTTACTGTCCGCAGTTTGTCCAATTTCCAGATAGATGAGAAGACGGTACATTTTTTTGAAAAGCCTTGACTTGCAGGTCTGAGGGGCACCATCTCGGGGTGGCCACTGCCGCGGTTGACCTGGCGTGGTTGGTCCCTCTCGTCCTCCCTCCACCCCCAAGTGCATGCACCGGGGGGGGGAGCCTCCGGAGTGGCTCATTTTGCGGGCAGTGTGCACGCAGATAGATACTTGGCGGCGTGGGGCAGGCTGGGTCTGGCTCGCGGAGCCCCACTGGAGGGTCTGCACCGGGGGGACGCCGGGTGGCTCTAGCCTGCGGCTGCCGGGGTGTCCTTTTTGAGGAGGGCGTGGGCCCTGGGCCCTCGGAAAGGGGGCCGCCCTTGGGCTGAACGTTGCACTAGCCCAGCTTGTGCAGGAACTTCCTGGTGTTCTGTCACTGTTCCGTGTGGCTGTGTTGTACATGAATTATTACTTCCTGCTGGAATAGCACTTGAAAACGTTTCTTGTTTACTAATGAGCTCTTACAACTTAAATTAGTTAAGTAAGCGACCAAGAAGCCCCCACACGTGCCTTTGGCCGATAGTGTTTCCAGGGAGTCCCAGGGGCCAAGCTGGAAGAGGGCGCCTGAGCTCCTCTGCAGCCTGGCCCACGGCCCCCGGGCACGTCCAGGGTGTCTGTGTCGCTGAGGCTGTGGGCCTGCCGTCCTCCTGGAGGGGTGTTTGAACGTGTTTGTCCTGTGGGCTCTTGTGTTGGACCAAAACCTGTTCTGTGTTTCTTACTGGTCCCTCCGTTACATCCCGACAAGGAGTGCTCTTCCGTGTGGCCGCCCTGCTGGCAGGGTGCCCTCGGGTCAGCTGTGGGGCTGTGAGGCTGCGCGGCAGTGAGCGCACCTGTGTCCTG
The DNA here is from genome assembly GCA_007922815.1 of Macrotus californicus. Taxonomy (NCBI): domain Eukaryota; kingdom Metazoa; phylum Chordata; class Mammalia; order Chiroptera; family Phyllostomidae; genus Macrotus; species Macrotus californicus. The sequence goes on from VMDR010005986.1 coordinate 42,821, forward strand.
TTGTGCCCGGGGCAGGGGCCGGGGGCGGGCACCCTCTGCCTGCACCCACCCTGCAGGGGCCGAGGTGCCCACGCGGAGGGGAGGACGCAGGCAGGTGCTCATGCTGGGCGCACAGCCTATGCTGCCAAAGTGACTTCGAGTAGTCTCCCCGTGTCATGTCCCCTTTTGTTTTGATGGATTGAGATCGAGTGGGAGTTCTTTAATTTGTTACAACCACCGAGCTTCTGAGTGGCGCAGAGCCCCTTCTGTGTTTCACGGGACGCGGTGAAGGTGCGCGTGGAGCTCGCCGCGGGGCTGGGGAGTCTCCTCCCTGGACCGTGGCCTTCCTCAGCGAGCTGCGTGCGACTTGCTCCGGGCGCTCCGAGTCGTCCTCACAGTCGGCACTCGGAGGGAGGCCCTGGCTGATGTCTCCCGGGTCTGGGCCACCCACCCCATGCCAGACCCTCCGACCTCTGCCCGCAGCACTGGTGCGGGGCACTGGTGGTCAGGCGCCCCCCCTGAGAAGCCGGTGTCCCAGAAGGGGCCGGCCAGGCCTCGCAGTGGCCTTCAGGTTCTGCTTGAACCTCTCACCGTTGGTGAGGTTCGACCAGCCTGGCAAGCATGGCTTACAGGGGGCTCTTGACGTCCCTATGGTAGAAAATATGTCCCCCTTGTCCTGCTTTTCCGCTTCTTTGTGGAGGGTTTTGTGTATGGCAGCGGTGGGCCTTGGAGGAGCGTCTGCGTGCCGTGACCCTGACTGAAACACAGGTCTTTGCTTTCTTGTTCCAGAGTGGCAGTAGAGTCAGTGGACGCACGAGGAGGGTGCATGCTCCCGTGTGGCCCGGGAGCCTTAGTAGCGCGTGGGCAGAGCGCTGGCCGAGGTGGCCCACCCATCCATTTCTGGCCTCGCCCCACCCGGGCTGCAGCTCGGCACACCTGGATCTCTTGCTCTGAGCTGCAGCCTCGCAGTCTGGACTTGAAGTGCTCTGGGCGCTCGATCGCCCCCCACACTTGACCCGCGTGCTCGCCCGCCTTGTGGGAGTTCCCTGGTTTCCACCACACGCTGCAGGATTTCCAAGTTAGAGTAAAAATTGATGCGCTCATTCTGAGACACCGGCCCCCGTGGGGAGGCGTGTGCTGCTTCTCGGCCTCAAGGGGGTTAGCGCACCCGACTGTGTCCGGGGCCTCGTCTGCAGAGCTGTGCTGTGTCCTAGCTTCTCTCTTCTGTGACCACTCACACTTTCAACGAAGAACCGTCGGGCCAGAACGTCTGTGTTCCTTGTCTCTTCTCTTATGGTTCTTGCCACGTGGTTCTTGCTGTGCACGTGGTGGGGTGTGCGTGAGGGACAGAGGGCGCGAGAGGGACTCTCCGGTGTCCTCGGCTGTTCAGGGCAGAGGCTGGTGTGTTGATGTCCTCGGTCAGACTGAATGGCTTTTTGCTGTCCTCCAGGTTCTCAGTCTAACGCTAACTTGCCGATAGATCGGTCTTTGGACCCTCGCTGTTTGCTCTCGCTTGACCTGGACCGAGGCTCTGCCAAGCGGCCTTTTGAAGTGCAGATCGCTGCGCCTCGTGTTTCACGTCGTTCTGGGGCTGGCGCTGGAAGCACCAGTCCAGCCACCCTCCAAACCAGACCAGCCCGTGGAGACCTGTCCCCTCTGTAAGTTGGAGCCGGCTGCCCCGGGAGGAACCGCCTGGCACCAGCTCAGCTGGCTGGGCCGCCGCCGCGGCTCTCCCTGTGGACCGGCACGAGCCTCAGGGTCGGTGGAGTGGTCAGAGCGCCTCTCGCACCCCAGAGGACTCACCGATGGTGCCCTCGGCTGGTGCGGGACTGGGCCTGACACACCTGCGGGCTCCACACGACACAGCTAGACCCTCAGCTGTCAGCGTCTGTGCCCTGGGGTCGTCCTCACCTCCCTCCCCCTTTAGTTCTTTCTTCTCTTCCCTTGGCTGTCCCTGAGGGGTAGCGACAGGGGCAGGTCTGTTTCTCTGGTCACCACCCCTAGTGCTTCTGACCTGGGAGAAGTGTCCCCGGTGCGCTTCCTGCTGCCCCGGTGCCTTTGTGGAGCTGGTCCAAGCACAAGCAGGGTGGGTGGGATCTTACTTGCTGTGCTTGGTGTTTTTACTGAAATGCTGAAACAGACATACAAAACGCAGTTCTCTTGCTGAGAGTGAAAATGAACTTGGGGGAACGTAGTAACGGACTTGTCCCGCTGCCCCGAGAGGCTGCGTGTGGTTGTCACGCCCACTGGCCTCTGGAGCTGGTCCCACGTCCGAGTCCGTGTTGATGTGTTCTGGGGCAGCTGTGTGGCCGCCCAGGTGGAGCGCTTGTGCATGCCACGTGGCCCGGGGTGAGCAGCAGTGACCGCAGCCCATTCTTGGCTTTGCTTCTCACTGGCTGCCACCCGGAAGATTCTTCAAGGACTCGTGATGGTGTGGTGGGTGTGGACCTTGGTGGCTGTCACACCTGGGTGGCTTTGTGCCGCCTGGCCGTGCTGGCCATTCGGATCAGAGGCCGAGCCTCAGCGCCGAGCCTTGGCAAGTTCTCTCTGAAGAGTCTCCTCCTTGGTCACACAGTGTGCCCTGGGAGGGCCTGCGTGCAGCGGGAGAGCCCAGCCAGGGCGACCTCGGCTTGGTCGAGACTTTGGAGGCAGAGGAGGTCTTGCCTTTGCTTTTGTCTCCTGAGACGTCCTCGTGACCCTCAGTGGACCTGGGCCTGGGCAGGCTCGGGTGCTGGGGGACAGGGGCCTGTCGGCGGGAGCCACCCTGTCTCACTCTCACGGTGCCCTGATCTGACTCGAAGAACGATAAATGTTCCTCCTGCTGAGGTGGTTAGTTGCTGACGCTGTGCCCCGCTGGTCACGTGGATGGTGGGGCTCCGGCTGAGGGATGCCTGCTGATCTGGGTGGCCCTCGGCCACCTCTCTGCAGACCTCCAGACCCGCCCTGCTGAGTGTCATTTCTCGTCCTCGCAGGGTCTCTGAGCAGTGGCTGGTGGGTGCCCTGAGCTGCAGCTTGTGGTTTGCACAGGGAGCCCAGTGGGGGAGCGTGACAGTGACCGGTGCCAGTCACATTTCTCTGGTGACATGTCGAAAGCTGCATGTGGATTGCTTCCACCTTGGTGTGTGTCCTGTGTCCTCAGAAAGACGAAAAGGGAAACGTGCTCCCTCCATTGCTTAGGGTGAGGCCTCCCCACATCTCAGCCTGAAACCTTTAGTGTCACCTGGGAGCCTGGCTTTGGGTTGTCCACAAACACGTCACCTGCTGGTGCGTGTCACAAGTGTGGACTTGCTCTGTGTTTTGGTGCCAGGTCTTCTTCGTCCCCGACTCCTCTCCTCTCCTCTCCTCTCCTCGAGTGCCGCACCTGGCCAGCCCCTGGCCAGGAGTGTTCAGGGAGGGACGCTGCCTGCCCTTCCTAGTCCTTTCCCCCCAGGCCCCCGCTCGACCTTTTCCCAGGTGCTTCCATGTACCTGTCACAGGTGGAAAGACCCGGGTGGAGAGACCTGCCTGTCACTCTTTTGCAGAGGCCTTCTGGTCCAGACCCAGCCCACTGCTGCTCTGCCTGGAGAGGTGGTGGCTCCGTTGGAGGGAGGACACGGTGGGGGTCCCTGGGTGCTGGGTGCAGGGTGAGGCCATCAGTTGCATTTGGTGCTGCACAGAGTGCCTTTGTGGCTTGTGTCCTTGACGCCCGGGCTTTGTCACAGGGGGTGTCTGGACTGGGTTCAGGTCTGGTGACTCCATGTCTTCTCCTGAGGGTGCAGGCAGTGGGCTTGCAGCCTTGCTGGAGCTGGGCCTGCTCACGTCCCGGTGTGACTGTGGCCCCTTCTCTCAGACCTGGGTCTTGCGCACTGGACTCTCTGTCTCTGACTTGGCTGACCGAGGGGAGGGTCGCTCTGCTCTTGGGGATCCCAGTGTCCCCGGACAGCACCTTCTTGCACCCTCTTGAGAATTGTCGCACTGGAGGACCCTGAAGGGGAGATGTGGGCCATCCCTTTGCTTCCCTTCTCCCCCTCCCCCTCATCCCCTGGGGGTGCGGCTGGAGTCGGATCTTCCGTGGTAGGGGATGATGAGGTGCTCGCTGTGTCCCATGTGTCAGCTCGGCTGCTTTCTTCAACGTGGTTTGGTAGCCGCTTACAAATGTCTGATCACAAAGTGAGCATAACACCCCGACAGTGTGTATTCCTGCTTAGAAGCACGAGTTGGTTTTAAGTGGTTAGAAGTCGGAAGGTTTTCTCAGAGCCAGTGGTGTCACGTCCAGCAGAGAGGGAGCAAGGCGTCCGATGAGCTTCGTGAGGAAAGGGCCTGTTCGGTGAGCATCTCCCTCCCGTCTGCCGTTGTCCTGCTGCACTGGGGCTGTTGGTCCCCTCCTGAGTCACAGTCACCAAGAAGACGGAAGAGCACGCAGGCTCGGCCGCGGTTTCGGGCTCGGACACCACAGTGGAGCAACATCTGCAACAAAAGGAGTCCTGGGGTGTTCTGGGGTCCCAGTCATGCGAAGCTGTGCTGACAGGGCGCTGCAGTGTCTCGAGTGTTCAGGAGCTTCGTGGCTGAGAACGGTGACGCACCTTAATTAAAAAATGCTTTATTGCAAAAAAAATGCCGACCATCATCTGAGCGAGCTGTAATCTTCTGGCTGGTGAAGGACCGCGCGTCTCAGTGTGGCTGGTCGCTGCTGGCTGGGGTGGTTACCGAAGGGGGTGGCGGTGGCCGTTCTTTAAGTAAGACAGCGGTGACGTCCTCAGGTCAGCTGACTTTTCCTTTCGTGAACGACTTCTCTGTAGCGCGCGCTGTGGCCGCAGCCCTTCTTGCCAGGCCTCAGACCCCGCTGCCGCTTCGTCACCTACGTCTGTGTGACGTTCTGAATCCCTCATTGCCAGTCCCCGTCTTCACAGCATCTGCACCAGGAGTAGATTCCATCTCGAGCAACCACTGTCTGCTCACCCGTAAGCACCTCCTCATCCATTCAGTTCTGTCACGAGACCGCAGTGACTCAGTCCCGTCTTCAGGCACCGCTTCCAGCTCTGGCGCTCCTGTCGTTCTCACCACATCCTGAGTTACTCCCCACTGAAGTCGTGACCCCTCAAAGCCAGCCGAGAGGGTTGGAGTCACCTCCCTCCAAACTGCTGTTACTGTTTTGACCACTTCCCATGAATCACTAATGTTCTTTTTTTAAAAAAATATTTTTTTTATTTATTTTTAGAG
>VMDR010005987.1:0-48004 GCA_007922815.1 Macrotus californicus
TGAGGTAACCAGTGTCCTGGGTTTTGTACCTGCCATCTTCTTGACTTCCATTATAGTTTTACCCATTACTTGGATACCTTAACAATGTGTTTGTAATGTGCATGTTTTTGAGCTTCCTAGAAATAAAATCATGCTGCATATGGTCTTTTTATTATGGTAAAATGTACATAACACAAAATTTTATCATTTAACCTTTCTCAAGTGTAAAGTTCAATGGCACTAAGTACATTTGCAGAGTTGTGCAACGTCACCACCATCCAACGCCAACATTTTTTTTATTTTCCCAAATTGAAGCTCTGTATCCGTTAAACAACAACTGCTGATTACCCCCTTCTTCCAGCTCCTGGGCATCATGGTTCTATTTTTTGTCTCCATGAATTTGACAACTCCAGGTACCTCATATAAGTGGAATCACACAATATTTGATTTTTCTTTCTTGTGACTGGCTTATTGCATTTAGCATAATGTTCAAGATTCATCCACATTGCAATAGGTATCAGCATTTCTTTCTTTTTAAGGATAAATAACATTTCACTGTATGTATATACCACATTTTCTTTATCCATTATTTAGGCAATGGATACTTGGGCTGCTTCCACAGCTTGGCTATTGTGAATGACGCTGCTGTGAACGCAGTTGTGTGCTTCCAGTTCTTTTGGTTGTATACCCAGTGCATATAGTCATTCGCAACTTGCCTCTTTGCTGAGTTGTTTGTGATACTCATCCCTGTTAATATGTGTAGTTTTAGTTCGCTCGCCTTTATTGCTGTGTGATATTTCATTGTTTGAATATTAAACAACTTGTTTTCCATTCTCCTACAATGATCATTTAAGTTATTTCGAATTTTTGCTATCATAGGCAGGGCTGCATTCTTTTACATGCCTCCTGTATGCATGCACAAAGTATCTCTAGTCCAAGACACTTACTTAGAAGTGAAATTGTGTCATGAGGCATAGTGTATCTTCAGTTATAACTCTTTAAGTATACATTTGTACTCCCATCAACAATGTCTGAGAGCTTCTGTTGCTCCATAGCCTCACTAGAACTGGGCAATGTCAGTGTGGCAGATACAGCCTCTTATCCCCAGCATCCACTCTCCCGTTTTTCCTTTTATGACAGCGCTTGTGCGTTTTATCTGGGTTGCCCAGGTAGAAACTTTATTTCCCAACCTTCCTTACAGCTAAGCATGGCCAACCAACTAAGTTGTAACCAACAGGATGTAACTGAAAGTGATTTGTATCTGTTCTGGGTTATGACCTTAAAAGGCATACTCCTTAATATACTCCCCTAACTCATTCTCCCTGTCCACTGGCTAGATGCCGACTTGAGCAGCCACTTTGAACTCAAGAGACAGAGGCTTTATGTTGAAGATGACAGCTCTGGGCTGCTTCCCTCTGAACGTTCTATGAAGGAAAAAACTTTTATTTTGTTTAAGCCACTGTATTTTTAGTGTCTCATTGTTAGGACACTTAAACTGCATCCTAATTAATACATTTGTTGTACAATTTTAAAGTCATTCCCCATGTACCCTTGCTCCAGAAGCCTGTATTTATTCTCTCTTAAGATCATTTTGGTGATGTTCTTTTGCATTTGGTGTATGTTGCTAAACTCCTTTTTATGCCCCTGTCTTCGAGTGCATTCAGCTGGAAGTGGAGGCTCTTCCCCAAGGCAGTGGATTTTTTTTCAAACATCCACTTCTTCCTCACAGTACCCAGGTTCTTTTCTTGGAGTGTTACATTTTCCCCAATTGTATGCAACTGTATTAGGATTTAGATCAGTGTTCAGCCTTTTCACCATCGAGGTTGAAGAGGGAGCCCTGAAGGTTCCTTCTTCCAGGCCCTTTCTTTTACCACCCCCTACATCTGAGGAGGCACTGAGTAGTTAAAGGGTGGTTGGGAGGGTGGGGGGAGTCGAACCTTGTTTCTTACAGCATGCAGAGCTTTGATGGTAGAATAATTCATGCCTTGCCTTTTTCCTACTCCTAGACCTAGTTACATGACTTTCTTACCTATTTTGTGACTTCCACAATACCTTTCCAATACATTTCCTTTTACATTTTAGTAGCTGCTATGAATAAAGAACTGTAAGGATACAACCACCCTCAAGTTCCAGGCTCCCCTAAACTGTACGGATCCACTGTAATGGCTGGAAGGACTGACCACATGCAATTGAACCTATGGGTTTCTGTAGAATCATATGAGAACATGACTCTGTCAACATAAGAACATTTAAACCTGTAGAGAATTTTTATAAGAGCATTCCAAGGAGGGAGCATAAGGAAGATTACATGAGAGAAAGCAAGGCAGGGAAACCTCAGTGAGTGGATGACAGCAACGATTTTCACCTGGTGTGCCATGGCACACTGGTATGGTCAAGAATTTTAAAAACATACAATACCTGATTAGTCAGGGGCACTGACATCTTTTCCCTTCAATTGTCAAATTAAAAAGTGACAACGGCCACCACAATACCAGCAGTCTCGTGTGAATTAATCAAAATTGTACTTGTTTTATTTTTGTCAAATCAGCAAAAAATATATCTTTTTTGTTGTGCCACAGAATTGTAAGAATTAGTTCATGTGTGCTGTGAGATGAAAAAGGTTGAAAATCACTGGATTATAAAATAGTTAAGATTATGTGTTCCCTTGAGTGTGATTATGCTCATTTGTGAAATTCTTTTGAGTTGTTGCATATAGTTATAGTTCACTCATTCTAATTGCTGTTTTTAAAAATTTTTATTTATTGAATTTAGAAAGAGAGAGGAGAGAGAGACAGAGATTGATTTGTTGTTCCACTTATTAATGCATCCACTGGTTGATTCTTTTAAAAAATTTTTGTAGTTTTTTGTTTGTTTGTTTAGAGAAAAAGGAAGGAAGGCAGAATGAGAGGGAGAGAAACATCAATGTGTGAGAAAAACATCCATTGGCTGTCTCTTGCACATGTCCTGACTGGGGACCAAACCCACAACCCAAGCATGTGCCCTGACTGGGAACCAAACTGGCGATCCTTTGCTTTGTGGTATGATGCACAACCAACTGAGCCACTTTGGTTAGGACATGGGTTGATTCTGGTACGTGCCCTGACTGGGGATCAAACCCGCAACCTTGGCATATCAGGATGACTCTCTAACCAAAGGGCTACCTGGCCGGGGTTCTAATTGCTGTTTTGTATTCCATTATATAAATATACTGTCCATTCTAGTGTAGGTGAATATTTGGATTGTTTTTCGGTTTCAGTCATTACAAATACTGCTGCTGTGAACATTCTTGTACATGTATGTATTTCTGTTGGTTATATGTTTAGGAGTGCAATTCCTGGGTCCTAGGCTACATGTCTGTTCAGCTTTAGTAGATATTGCCAAGTAGTCATTCGGAGTGGTTATCCCAATTTACACTCCCTCCAGCAGCATGTGAGATTTCCATTTGTTCTACACCTCAGCTTACAACCGCTTCATTTCCAGTCTCTGCCTTCTCCATTACATGGGCTTCTCTCTGTGTGTCTATGTTTCACACAGCCACCTTGCATGAGGTTACCAGGCATTCTGGATTGGGGCCTACCCTACTCCACCATGACTTCATCTTAAACAATTATATCTGCAACAATCTTATTTTCAAATAAGGTCTCTCTCTGAGATACTAGGGGTTAGGACCTAAAACATATCCCTTTTTTGGGAGGTACACAATTCAACTCATACCAGATACGATTGTAGTGGACATCTGTTCTTGATCTCAGTGGGGAAAATGTCAACTTTTTACCATTAAGTGTATGTTTGCTGTACTATTTTTTTTAGCAGATACTCCTTATAAGATTAAGGAAGTTCCTTTTTTTATTTTTGGTTTGCTAAACTTCTTAAAAATCATGAATGATGCCCTCCCTGGCTGGCTAGCTCAGTTGGTTAGAGCATCATCCCGATAAGCCAAGGTTGCAAATTGATACTCAGTCAGAGCACATACAAGCGACAACTAAAGAATGCATAAATAAGCGGAACAACAAAGGGATATTTCTGTCTCTCTAAAATTAATAAATTTTAAAAATAAAAATCATGCAATGATGAAATTTATCATATTCTTATTCTGAATCTAATGAGATGATCAGCTGATTATCTCCTTTATTATTATAGTAAAATACATTTATTTTTTATTTTTCTTTTTTTATGCCTAATTATTTTTTACTTTTCAAAAGAGAATTTTAGTTAAAAATATTAAAAATACAAGTAATAGGGATTTCTGAGTTGAGTAATTTTTTTTCCCATCTGGGTGCTGGTTATGCAATTGTGAAAATTCACTAAGATGTATGCTGACGATGCGTAATTTTGTGTATATATGTTATACTTTAATAAAAAGTTGAACAACTAAATTCCTCCTTGAGAATGAGAAGCTCTTTCTTCTGAGGATACTTAGATTTCCCACTTTGCACTCACACCCACCTCCCAAGAGTGGTGAAGATCTGGGTTGCTCATCAGGAGCAAGGTCAAATCTTTAAGTGCTGCGTAACTGATACAGTGACTTGATATGCTCAGGGTTAGGTCGTGTTTTCAGAAGTCAGCGTGCGCCCTGGCTGGTGTGGCTCCGTGGCAGTGTGGATCAGCTTTGTTTTTCGGTGATTTATTCAAGCCAAAGGAGTTTGTGTTTAGTATTACACTGAGAGATTGGGTTATATTCTAGGTCGTCCTCTCTCGACACTCTTTGTATCTGTTCTTTGCTATCTTTGCTTTAGCTGAGATTCTCCAACATGAGTGTTTATGTGTTCAATTATTCTAAAGAATTCCATTTTCCCCCCTTTTATAAGAACTGCAGATGTTATCTTTCAGCCGTGTGCAGGAATTGGTGTAGTCTTATATTGTCTTCAAAATATGTTTCCACTCTGCACAGATTTGTTCCCAATTGGGTTCTTTGGTGTAATTGAAGTCTACTCATTTAATTTGAGAAGAATTTTGACATCTTTACAATTTTTCCTCCTTTCATTCAGACCACGATAAGCCTCTCCATTATTTCAAGTCTAATTTTATCTCACTCCAACGTGATTTTGTATGGTTCTGTAGTTACCTCCGTATAAATTCTACGTATTTCTTACGGGAGTTATTTCTACTTGTTTCATGTTTTTTGTTGTTGCTCCGATTTTTGCTATTGTAGCTGGAACCTTTTCTTTCTTTCTTTCTTTTTTTTTCCATTCAAAAAGGAACCCGTGGAGCGATAGGATCTCTACCACCCCTTTCAGCTACGAGACTCTATGGTTTTTCGGTTCTATGACAGCATTCCACTCTCACCTACATTATCCGAACCTGAAGGAAGATGGCAACCGAGGGTTGCCAAGCACAGGGTCGCTCTATCTCGCCTTTGTTCTCCTCTCGGTGGCTACTGCGCAGGCGTAGTCGTCCTCGTACGACCCCGCCTTCTCGGTCGCGGGCCCCGCTCGGTAGCGCCGGCGCACTGGCTCGCTCGGTTTACAAGCTCCGGGGCCTGTAGGCGCCGCGAGTTCCGGCTGTCGCCGTCGCCGCCGCGGCTCCTGGAGGTCGGTTGCGACGAGTAACGGTGCAGGGACGAGCCCTGCGCCTTCTCCGACATGTACCCCAACTGGGGCCGATATGGCGGGAGCAGCCACTACCCGCCTCCGCCGGTCCCGCCGCCACCGCCGGTGGCGCTTCCTGAGGCCTCGCCCGGGCCCGGGTACTCGAGCTCGACGACTCCCGCGGCCCCCTCCTCGTCGGGCTTCATGAGCTTCCGCGAACAGCACTTGGCGCAGCTCCAGCAGCTGCAGCAGATGCACCAGAAGCAAATGCAGTGCGTGCTCCAGCCCCACCACCTTCCTCCGCCCCCCCTGCCGCCCCCGCCGGTGATGCCCGGGAGCGGCTACGGAGACTGGCAGCCACCGCCACCACCGATGCCCCCGCCGCCTGGGCCGGCCCTCAGCTATCAGAAGCCGCAGCAGTACAAACACCAGATGCTCCACCACCACCGAGACGGACCTCCTGGTTTGGTTCCCATGGAGCTGGATTCCCCCCCTCAATCTCCCCCTGTACCACCAGGGTCCTATATGCCCCCCTCTCAGTCTTACATGCCCCCACCTCAACCGCCACCCTCGTACTACCCCCCGGCCTCGTCTCAGCCCTACTTGCCTCCTGCTCAGCCGTCTCCTTCTCAGTCCCCACCTTCCCAGTCCTACCTGGCTCCCACCTCTTCTTATTCTTCCTCTTCTTCCTCGCAATCCTATTTGAGCCATTCCCAGTCCTACTTGCCCTCTTCTCAGGCATCTCCTTCCCGCCCTTCCCAGGGCCATTCCAAATCCCAGCTACTAGCTCCACCACCGTCCACCGCATCTGGGAGTAAGACAAGTGTCCAGCAAGAGCCTTTGAAGAGAGGTGCCAAGAACCAGAATACTGAACAGCACCAAGCTGCCCCTGAGCCAGATCCTTCTAAGATGACTCCACAGGTAAGAAAGCATCTGCCCCAGCCGCATCTTTTCACCTAGAGGACCCTAAGTGAGCAGGCCTCGGGTCTTTAACCAGTGCTTAGCCTAATTACGACACCTAAGACTAGCTGATTTACACTCCAAAGGATTCCCCAAGAGTCAGAGGTCTGACCTCGCAGTTTTTTAATTCGCTAAATATGGATTATTGAATGTGTTTGAAGATGTCTAGACACCACAGAGTAGTGAGGTGGCTCCAGAGTCACTTCTTAGATATATTCCTTGGTTTCCTTTGACCGACTTCCTAGATTTTGTCGCTCTTGCAAAGGGCTCTGCTGTAAAATTGTGTTGGAAACTAAAATTTCCATTTGAGAGGCAGCGTGAAAAAAGAAGCTCCCGAAAGAACTGGAATTTGAAATGCACATAAACTTTATGCTTCTCTGAAAGAATTACTTAGGGACCACTGATAGTTGTCAGCTTCCTGAATTAAAAGATCTCACCAACTGAAGGATTGAAATCTTGCTCTTATCAGGAGCATCCTGATTGTGCTTATAGATACATATGCAGTAGATAGGGGAGTCTACACATTTGACCCTTTGGTTAGTCCATTGGTCATTTTAGGAATTGACCCATACATACTTTTCTCACATCGTTTAAAGATTTAAGACATGACCAATTCACTGCGTTGCATTGTTGTTACCATTCACTCCAGAGTAACAGCCTTGGAATTTGGCCAAGGTAAAAAAAAAAAAGGAAATGAAGAAGAAGAAAGTTTCTGATGCCTCTTCATTCATGAGAGAGCCATTTCTCTAAACTTCTGTTTGAAGTGATGCCTCCCAGGGAATGGTCAAAGAGTGATAGGGTAGCTAATAAATTCCTCCCCTTAGAAGGAAGATGGAACTAAAGTGGGTAAATTATTTCTTATGATTTCCTAAAATAGACACTTTTAGCACTTACTAATCTACCTTAGTTTCCCTAATGAAAAGAAAGAGACTCTTTTAGTCTACAAACTCAGATTTATATATAAACGATTTCCAAAAGATAGGGATGCAGCATTCCAATGCTATAGTGATTTGGCATTAGAAATTCAGAACAGATACAGTTGTTCTAAGTAAGCAAGATGTTGTGGTTGGTGATAGAGTGAGCGATTCTGTTGGCTTACACCAGAGTGCCATGCCACCAGGTTATTCCCCCCGGATTTCTGTTACAGGGACAGAATTTATCTCTTTTCCCACTTTGAAATTTCCAGTGCTTTTGTTGTCAAATTCTCTGCATTAACTCAAGCCGAAATATGACATATCTTCATCTCTACTAGACTGGTATTCTGGTCTTGAATAGAGAGCTAAATGAATTGTTTTATGGGATGGGGGAGATCAGACAGGTCATTAATATAAATACCATGAGCACTGCTTTTCTGCCTTTGTCCTGGCAGTGAACTCCTTTTAGTGCTTTGAATATTGAGTGCCTCCAGTTCTTTGGTGAGAGCCAGGAAGAAAGTGATCGGAGAGAAAACTGGAAAACGAGGCTTGAGAAGTGCGAATGAGCTCTGTCAAGAAGGGCCTTGTGAGCCTGTGTAGGCTTTTCTTACCTCTATCTGGAATTCATTCCAACTTCCTCAACCCTCTTTTTGCTACAGATGTATTGCTTTCAAAGCACATCTCAAATATCAGGGTCTCTATGAAGCCATGCCTAAGCTTAGCCATTTGGTCGGTTCCGTTCTTGGGATTGTAAGTCCCTTGCAGACCGAGACTGTCTCGCTCATTTTTTTTATCACCTGTAGCACCTAGGACAGTGCCTTGTGAATTGTAGGCTCTCCACCTAGGTTTGTTGAACAAGATACAAGAGTTGCCATGTTTTAGACTTAGGATACTTCGGCTTATTAGATGATAAACATTTTCTTCATGCCAGTGCCAGTCTCTGACAGTTAATCCTTCTGTACATTCTTCTCATATTATTTTTTTTGAAAATGTCATTTAAAATGTGAAAGATTTTAAAACATACAGTAGCCCTCCCCCCACCCCGCACCTTATTTGCAGTTTTGCTTTCTATAGTTTCAGTTACTTGCAGTCAATTGCACGCTGAAAATATTAAATGGAAAATTCCAGAAATGCGCAATTTAGCGTGCTGCTCTGAGTAGCGTGATGAAATCTTGCCCCAACCTGTTCTGTCCTCCGGGGTGTGAACCGTCCCTTTGTCCAGTATCCACCCTGCATCAGCTCCTTGCCCGTTTGTCGATTAGCAGCCCTCTCGGTTATTAGATAGCTGTGGCAGTGTCGTTGTGCCGGTGTTCGGGTGACCCTGTCCTGCTCAATAATGGCTGCCAATGCAGCGGTAACAGTGCCAGCAGTTTGGATATGCCAAAGAGAAGCTGTGAAGTGCTTCTTTTAAGTGGAAAAGTGAAGTTCTCAATAAGCAAAGGAAAAAATTGTAGGCCGAGTTGCTGAGATCTACAGTAAGAACAAATCTTCTGTCCATGAAATTGTGAAGAAGGAAAGAATTTGGGGTAGTTTGCTGAGAGAGGCCACATTCATTTAACTTTATTGTAACAGTAAATTATAATTGTTCTATGTTATTATTAGTTGTTGTTAATCTCTTAGTGTGCCTAGACTTTAAGTTAAACTTTATCTAGGTGTGTATATATAAGAAAAAACACTGTGTGTGTGCATCTGTGTATATGCTTCAGTACTCTCTGCAGTTTCAGGCATCTCCTGGGGTCTTGCAACATATCTCCAGCAGATAAGGGGGGACTGCTGTACACCAAAGTAGAGAAAGTGGCGTAATCCCCCCCCCACATACCCATCATTCAGATTCAATAACTATTAAGAGTTTACCATGTTTACTCCAAGCCTTTTTTGTTGTTCTTGCTAAAATATTTTAAAGCAGCCCTGGCTGGTGTAGCTCAGTGCATTGAGTGCGGGCTGCGAACCAAAGGGTCGCCAGTTCGATTCCCAGTCAGGGCACAGGCCTGGGTTGCGGGCCAGGTCCCCAGTGGGGGCCAAGTGAGAGGCAAGCACACACTGATGTTTCTCTCCCTCTCTTTCTCCCTCCCTTCCCCTCTGTCTAAAAAATAAAATAAATAAAATCTTTAAAAATAAATAAAATATTTTAAAGCAAATCTTAGCTCTCATGTAATTTCATCTATATATCCTTAGATATCTTAAAAAAAAAAAGAACCTTTTCTTAGGTTAACACATTATAACACTAACAGTTAACAACAGTTTCTTTGTATCATCTAACACCTGATCCATTCAGATTTTCCCTATTGTCTCATCACACTAATGGAATTAAAAATAATTCCTTGATGTCATCCATGCTAAACTTCCCCAGTGGATTAATTCATGTTTCTTGGTTGGTTCAGATTAGGATCCTGCATAGACATTTTGGAGCAGGATAAGTCTTTGTTGTGGGTTGACTGTCCTGTGCATCGTGGTATGTTTTTAGAAGCATCTCGGTCCTCTGCCTACTAGATACCAGTAGCAGCCCCTCGTTGTGACAACCAGAAGTGTTTCCAGACATTGCCAAATACTCCCCAGGGAAGCAGAATCACCCTCAGTGGAGAACGTCTGATTTAGATTACTTTCTCCTATTCTCTTTTTCTACCTCATGCCATTGAACTTGGAAAATCTGTGTCAGTTGTCTTGTAGAATGTCTCACATTCTGGATTCATCTGCTGTCTTGTAGTGTCATTTGACTTGTTTCTCTCTTTTGGATGTTTTTTGTAAACTAGACATTAATGCTGAAGCTTGCTTATATTGAAGCTCACCTTCCTTTCAGCACGTGTGCTTTATAGCCTAGATAATGCTGTGTACTGCATTTGCATTCCATTAGGAAGCACACAGTGCCCAGTTGTCTCATAGTTAGTAGTGCCAAGATTGACAGGGGGTGACAGTCTGGTCCCTGCACTGTAAAGCTTCCCATCAATCTTGCATCTAATGTTTCATCTAGTGATTTATCCATTGATTTTTTTTTTTTTTTTTTTTTGCCTCAGTAAGTTATTTCTTCATCAGAGGCTGCAGTGTGGTGATTTTTTTATGTACCATTTCTTAAATGGAATTCTGTAAAGAAAAACTTCCACTCATGAACCAGGACTGTCTGATTGGAAACACAGTTTGTATAGGAAAGAGAGGATAAATGCTTGATATTCTTCCATTTAGTTTCTTGTTTTCAGAGTAACGTGGGGGTGATTTAATGGAATGCATCTTTTTTCTTCAAGAATTAAATTTCTGTATGTTTAATGGACTAACTAGATAAAGTGCATACTAGCCTTTTTTCATGAATTGGGATTTTATTTATCCTTTTAGTCTCAAAGCCTATTTAGAAAAAGATGTTGAATTTGAGTAGAATTTTTAGTCCTTTATTTAATGTTCAAGTATTTATTGAGTAGCAGCTGTGTGCCAAGTAATGTGCGTTGTATGGAGGTGAAATGGTCCATATGAGCCTTCATTAACTTGTTCTGATGGGATGGCGGGAGATCCTTAAGTAACTAAGAGAAGAACAGGGTGCTATAGCATTATAAAATATAGAATTATAAAATATAAAATATTACTAGATTGTTCCATGAGGAATGGGAGAAGGAGAGTTTTTTTTAGTCCAGGGTCTAGAACATAGTAGGTGGAAAACAAATATTTTTTTAAGTGATTGGATATAGCTGGGAGTTCTAACCTAATTGAAGAGGCCTCCCTTTGTAAGGGGTATGTAAGTGAAACTCAAAGAATAGGTAGGAATTAACCAGCTAGAGCTCAAAGAATTAAGTACAGTAAGGCTTACTGAAATCCCAGGGTGACAGTGGTAGACACAGTCTAGATCAAGAAGGGCTGATGAGGGCTCTGTTTTAAGGGCAGTAGGAAGACACTGAAGGATTTCATACAGACGGATGTGACAGATCGGCAGTTTTAGAAGCTTACTCTCCTTACAATGTGGAGAGTAGACTCAAAAGGAACAAGAGTGATTTACAGAGAATAGTTAGTAAATAATTCAAGCAAGAGAGAGTAAGTGGCTTGGACTTGGATGGTGATCGTGGAGCTGGAGAGAGCGTGGAAAGCCTGGAGAAATGTTGAGGCACTGGACTCCCGTTAGAGGTTGAGTAGTAGTGCAGAGGGAGGCGTCAGCGATGGATGATGGCTGGATTTCTAGGATAGGCTGTGGGGTGGGTGGGGTCCCGTTTACTAATAAAATACGAGAACCTGGAGGAGGAGGAAGGACAGGTCTAGGGATGAGGAAAATGGTAGGTTTTAGACTTACTGAGCTTCAAGTTCTTGATACATGAGAGTGTAAACAGAGGTGTCAAATTGGAAGTCAGACATAGGTGTGGAATCAGGTGCAAGATCTGGGAGGCCTGATAGACTTGTGAGTCGTCAGCACAGAAGTGGTATTTGACGGGACAGCACACGATTCGGTCTCCCAAGGAACGTGCAGGGTAAGAGTAGAGGTTAATGGAGATCGAGCCTAGCCTCACAGAATCTTGGTATCTGAGGAAACCAACAGGGAAAAGGCCAGATAGTGGAAAATCAGGACAGTGTACTGCCGCAGAGGTGAAGGGGAGACTGTTTATAGGAGGAGAGAGTGTCAGTTGTGTCACGACTGCTGAGAGGTCAAGCAAGATAAAGACTGTGAGCTGTCTTTTGCATGTACTGACATGTAGATTGTTGTTGACCTTGGCAGGAGCAGTTTCATAGTGACTGAAGCCATATTGCATTGATTTGAGGAGTGATGGAAGGTGAGGAATGGGATGGTGAGTACAGACCATTCTTTCAAGAAGTTTGACTGAAGGAGAGAGGGAGAGAGAGGAGGAGGGCAGTGGCTGGAGGAAGAGGTGAATAAAGGAGATTTTTGTTTAGATGGAACTAAGATTATCTGGTGACCTTAATTTCCTGAAGTAGAATGTAAACCACCCACCCCCCAAATATTGAAAATAAATATATTATAAATACATTTTAAGAATGAAAATCCAGTATATTATTTTATCAGGTTTTCTCCCCAAACCCCCTTTCACTTTAGAACATAAGACATAGGACATTTAGTCTTATAGGCATTTAGAATAATCAACCTGGGTAGGAAAGGCCTCCAAAATAAATCTTTAAATGCTCGCTCGCTCTCTCTCGCTCTCGCTCTCTCTCTCCCCCCATTCTTTCTTTCTCTTCTGTCCCCCCCTCTCTCCCCCCTCTATATTTTCCACCTTGAAAAATTATTCAGTGCCTAGTTCATAATTGTACTAGTAGCAAGCAGTCAGTGTGTGCTTGATGAATGAACTAACACCTTTTTTTGGTAATGATATTTGTGACAAATAGTTCTTTGCATCCTTTAAAGTTCATTTCGTCTCTTTTTGAATATGACATATGTATGATTTTCCCTGACTTGTGGACTAATGTCCCATAGATACGGAGGTGTCTGATGCGACAGGACATTCAGAAGAACCAGGTGCTAGTTCAGCTTCAGACAGATTTTAGTTCTTTCTAAAATAGAAGTCAGTCATCCTTCTTGGAGTCACTGAGGGCATTTTTGGATGTCATCATTGTTCATTTGTAGAGCTTTAAGAGTGTTCCCAAACCTAGCCCAAGGATTGAGTTAGATCTGGTTTCTGTTTATTGGGTTCATATTAAACAGAAATTGACTTGCAGTGCCTACTGTCAGTAAACGAGCAATTACTTGAGCTCAGAAGATAGGAAGCATGACAATAAAGAGGGTGCAAATTGATAAAGAATCTAAGATCTATATGGTCTTCATATCTATAGCCATTGGCTTCTAGTTTGTGACAGGTACTTTGCATCTTTGTATCTTTTAGTGATGTTTTTAAAGCAACTAAAAAAGAAACTTATAATTTCTGGAAAGAAACTTAATTTTTTAACTTTTCTAAGCTGAAAGGTAAACCTATTGCTATTTTCAGTATTTTCGTAAAATAATAAAGTTGAAAATGTTTTCATACTGCATTATTGTTGACTGTAATGATCACTGTGCTCTTTCTTTTTTTTTAATGTTGAACAGTGAAAGCAGTTATATTCTGGAAGCTGATGATTATGTGTATGATAGTTAAAAACAAAGAAAACCCAGTCATGACCTAAACTTCAAGATGGGGTTAGTGAGTTGTACTGTGTTCTTCTCAGTGGACTGGAGCACGTGTGAAGACGTCGAAATGGGTGGCCTAGGGGGAAGTCTTCGGTTGATTGACAGCCCCTCACTGACATCCTGCAGGGTGCTCTTGCACGATGCCTAAGCACCAGAGATAGGAAAAGCAGGAGGCATTTCTCTCTCAAGAAAATTATCCTCTGAGTGAAAAAAAAGATAACAAAACAGTATATTGAGTGAGAAAAGAGTTTATAGATTGTGTACATTTTATGCATCTGTTTCCATGTGGAAGATTGGAGAAGTGTACAATGAAATATTAGCCACATAGGAAGGCCTGGTTACCCAAAGATAGTGAATCACAGTGAATGCAAGTAAAAACGGATCATTAACATAAAGATTAAAAGTTTATTGTAAAAAGTAAAAAAATTGATTCGGAACACAATCTTGAAAAAACAAAGCTCAAAGTCATAAAGAATAGCTGAGTCTTAGAAAGAGAAAAGAATAATTAAAGTGTAGATTGTGTTTCCGTACCATAATTTGTATGACAGAGTTACATGGCAACATTACATATCATCTTTTATTTAGTTTTTGGAAAAATATTTTAGGTATTTTATCAATTTTCCCAGGGGCTATTTTTCGATCTTTGATATTCAAACATTCTCTTTTGTAGTTCCTATTATTAAAATTCTTTTTGCATTTTAACCAGTAGGACTTTTGCTAGATCCTCAGCTATCAATAATGAGTTACAAAGTTCTCCAAAATCACTTTTATCAAATCTATATCCTTATAATTAGAGTAGAAATACATGCTGTTGTTAACTACAGAGTATATAGGGAAGTTTATTAGTGAATATTTTAGTGTTATGACACCTTTTTCCCTTATGCAACCTGTTGGGATAATGAACACTCGGTAGTTATTTCTGAGTGGTAAGATTTTTTTATTGACTTAAATAATTAGTTATTGCTGCTTATTTATGCAGGCAGTTCCCTTCATTTGAGGTATTTACGTTCTGTAAAGTCACCTGGAACACTGAATTAGTGAGTACTGAACCATTGCTCCTAAGGGAAGCACAAGTTTAGGTTCCTGAAAGCCTCTGGTCACATTTTCATCAGCCAGTCAATACATAACCTTGTCTTATGTGTGTTTCCATTTAAATACACCTTATTTAATAGGTATTGTTATTCATTAACTTTGAATTCACAGTCAGCAGCACTGTAACATCTGCCTGAATGAAGCTTAGGTGCCACGTATTTTCTCTGTAAGGCACATCACAGCCTTCTGGCACTTCTAACACGAGTTAGCACTTCAGCCCAAGCTTGGAGGCCATTTTAAACAACAAAATCACTCACAAAAAAAGCACAGAGATGCAAAAAAATTTGGCCCCAAATATACTGTGAAAAGGACAATGACTTACAGTATGAGAGCCACACAAACAGGCGAGCAGGGCCACTTGCCGCCTCAGTTGCAGATGTGCATGTTAAGCAACTCAGACTTTCCCTGCCCTGCACACGTCCAGACAGTAACACCGGAGCTCCCAAATACTGATTTCGGAGCTCGAAACAAAATTTAGCAAGCAGGTGCAGAATCCATGAATAACGAGGGTCAGCTATGTTTTCTAATTTTTTCAGCATTAAACTTGTAATTCTTTTAAAGTGGAAGCACAAAACAGGCTTCCAGAAAATTCAGTTACAGTGTAATTTGGAAGGCAGAGTGAGCCTTTTTCTTTGAGACTTTTAAAATAAATAGAAAGCATTTAAAAACACGTTCTCATTTATGCGTGCAGTAGTCCCCTTTTATCTGTGGTTTCGCTTTGATCAACCACTGTCTGAAAATATTAAATGGAAAACCCCAGAAATAAACAATTCGTAAGTTTTAAATCGCGCGCCGTTCTGCGTTGCGTAATGAAATCTCATACCACCCTGCGCTGTCCAGATCCATCACTCTCGGGATGTGCCCATCCCTTCGTCCAGCGTATCCATGGTGTGCACGTGACCTGTGCCATCAGTCACTTAGCTGGCTTGGGTACCAGATCCCTGACACTGCAGTGCTTGCGTTCCAGGGACCCTTGTTTTACTTAGTAATGTCTCATTTACCTCACTTCACCTCATCACGTGGGCATCTTACCGTCTCACCATCAGAAGAAGGCTGAGTGCAGTGCCATGAGTTGTTTAGAGAGAGAGAGAACCACATTCATGTAACTTTTATTAAAATATATTGTTCTATTTTATTGTTCTATTATTGTTGTTAATCTCTTACTGTGCCTAATTTATCAATTAAACTGTTACAGGTAGGTAGGTAGGTGTGTATGTATAGGAAAAAACATAGTATATATAGGATTCAGTACTCTCCATGGTTTCAGGCATCCATTGGGGGTCTCGAAATGTATTTCCTGTGGATAAGGGGGGACTGCTGCCCATGTCTGGATATGGCTAGACCAATGACACAACAGGTGTTTAAAATAGAGAAAGCAGAGAGAAGAAGTAGGACTGTTTGGTCATGTCCATCAATTATAAGACCTCTGTGGATAAATCTGAACCAGTTAAAGACAGGCTAAAAGCAAGTAGCTGTAAATACTGACAGGATTTACTCTGATCATTTAGCAAAAAGGTCGCTCTCACTTCCAAAAGTATGTGTTTTAAGAGAGAAGAGAGGTTGAATTGATATGTATGGCATGGTCTAACTTACATGTGTAAATTTGGGGAAGGAATTGAAAATCTTGCTTATTTGCCTTTCTCAGTTTGGCTTTGCCTTTTCTTGCCTGTAAGATGCATGAACACAGGCACAAATATGGCTCTCTGTAAACATCAAAAGTTGCAGCTTACAGGACTGTCCAGTAAAATTCTTCAAACTGGTTTCTGTTGTAGGAACAGCAGCAGTATTGGTATCGACAGCACTTGCTTAGTTTGCAGCAGAGGACAAAAGTGCATTTGCCAGGGCACAAAAAGGGTCCTGTCATAGCAAAGGATGCACCCAAGCCAGTAAAAGAAGTCACAGTACCTGCTACCAGTCAAGTACCAGAACCCCCTCCATCTGAGGAGCCCCCGTTACCTCCTCCTAATGAGGAGGTACCACCCCCTCTCCCACCTGAAGAATCCCAGGTAACCATAAAATTATTTATTTGGTGTTTATTAAATTGTTCAGCTTTTTTCTGATTATTTATGTACCTTTGTCATGACTGGATATATATTTTTATGTGTTTTTTTAAGCCTTATCAGGTTTGGAAAACGCATTTTTTGGCTCTCCCTCTCAGGAGCATGCCTGCTCCTTTCCTGTCCCCATCTCCCTGCCAGGCCCAATACCTTTGCCTTTCCCTCTCCTAAACTCCAGTGGCCCTTCTTCTGCCTCCGTAACTTGTTTCCTGAACCTGCGCAGCCCAGCTGGCTTACTTCTACTACCTCTGTAACTTTCTAAACAAATTTTCTCTTGTAATTTGAAAAAAAAAGAAAAGGCATTTTTTTCATGGTTTAAATGAGAGTAAGAGTTAAACACTTGTAAATTACATCTCTTAAGCACTAAAGGGACGAAGGGTATTTTCATGTTGGCAGCAGGGCAGCAGTTAGAGCTTCAGCTTTCGTTGTCCGGCCCCAGGCTGTGGTCCAGGCCCTGCTGGTGGTGACTCTGAGCAAGTCAGTGACCCATCCTGTGCCTCCATTTCCTCAGCTGCAAAATAGGTTCGAGCTCGAAATGTCATCATCCTTGTCACTCAGCATAGCTTACCGGCACATGGAAAATGCTCACATTGGTCCAAAGGTCATTGTTCTCCTAAGAGCCTCATGTGGAAACTTTATTTATCATGATAATTACATTGTAGTCCATTGGTGAAAAGTGACTAAGGTGGAAAAGAAAGACTTTGCACGGGGAAGTGATTGTCCTATTTAAGAACAGTGAGATGATTATTCTAGCGAAGACTGGAATTTATAAACTCCTTTATATTGGTGTCCATGATCACACTATAGATAGAGCTAGGTATTTTATCTAAAGATAGAACAGCTTTTCGCCCTGACCAGGTGGCTTACTTAGTTGGAGCGTAGTGACATGCACCAAGCTGTTGTGGGTTCACTTCTCAGTCAGGGCACATCCCTAAGCTGTGAGTTCAGTCTCCAGTCGGGTGTGTACAGGAGGCAACCTGTCAGAGTTTCTCTCACATCAGTGTTTCTCTCTCTCCCCCACACCCTTGCTCTCTCTCTAAAGTCATTAACATATCCTCAGGTGAGGATTAAAAAAAAAAGCTGGAATAGCTTTTCTCAATCAGGCAGAGTTGTAGGGATTCTGGACTTTAGATTACAGCACATTATAATACTTTATAAAATATTCAAGTTTCTTACTAATTCGATTGCTGTTGTATGACTTAAATAAGAATGTACCCTCTTTTACCTGTAGTCTGAGGACCCAGAAGAAGATGCCAGGTTAAAACAGTTGCAGGCTGCCGCAGCACACTGGCAGCAGCACCAGCAGCATCGAGTTGGCTTCCAGTATCAGGGAATAATGCAGAAGCACACTCAGTTACAGCAGATCCTGCAGCAGTACCAGCAGATTATACAGCAGCCACCACACATTCAGGCAAGTGCTTCCTCGGCTGACCCGCGGGAAGTTGCCCCCAGGACATTTGAAGGATTCGTTATTCCTGAAAGAGATTTAAGTGTGAAGAAGGAAAGATATCAAATATTGACAATGAACTGTTTCCCAAGAGGTGCCCAAGTAGTTAGTTAGTTGTCACATTGACTCGGGGGCTTAGGAAGGTGTACTGTGAAAATGCCCTGTGGAGGGGCAGCCTTGAGGAAGTCTTCTGTTCCTGTCGACCCAGACACACGTTAGCATACTCTCACCTAAGTACTTGTACTAAGGGGTTTAAGAACCAGGGTTCTTAACTTACCATGTAACTTCAAGTTAACTTGCGTTTTGCCTACAAATCACTATGGTAACAGACAAGCAAAAATGCACCAAAAAGATTAAAGCAACTATCATGAAAAACCCAACGAACACACCATAAAAGATTAAATGACTTAGATACTTCTTTGTCTTACATCTTTGAGATATAACCTGTCTATATGTCTGTAATAATAGGTCACTTCTTTAAGTTCTTAAAGTGATCCACAGTAATATTAAAAACTTGAAAAATACTGATTTATGGAGTAGGTATTTGCTTTATTCTTTGATTTATACTAACTCAGTGACACCCTATACAGGGTGGGGCAAGAGTAGGTTTGCAGTTGTTCCTACAGAAAATACTACAGTAATTAATCAACAGTAATACAAGGATAAACTGTTTCCCGTACTCACAGTTGTAACCCTCCTTTGGCCCCACCCTGTGTAACTGAATCAGAGGAAGGAAGAATGATCATCACTGAATGGCTTTAACCAGCTTATCCTTGTCCTCTCAAAATCTTGAATGTTTTAATCTTCTGAGACTTCAAATGCCCTTGATTCATTAATATTTACCTTGTTATTAATTCTCTTGTATGGATGTCTTGAAATAATTTCAATCCCTTTGTTTGTAGACCATGTCTGTAGATATGCAACTGCGGCATTATGAGATGCAGCAGCAACAGTTTCAACATCTCTACCAAGAATGGGAGCGAGAGTTTCAGCTGTGGGAGGAGCAGCTTCATTCCTATCCTCATAAAGATCAGCTTCAGGAGTATGAGAAGCAGTGGAAAACATGGCAGGGACATATGAAAGCCACCCAGACCTATCTCCAGGAGAGAGTCAATTCATTTCAGAACATGAAGAACCAATACATGGGGAACATGTCAATGCCACCTCCTTTTGTTCCATATTCTCAGATGCCTCCACCTCTACCAACAATGCCCCCTCCGGTACTGCCTCCATCATTGCCACCGCCAGTGATGCCCCCTGCCCTGCCTGCCTCAGTGCCCCCGCCTGGCATGCCCCCGCCTGTGATGCCACCTTCTCTACCAACCTCTGTGCCCCCACCTGTGATGCCTCCATCTCTGTCTTCAACAGGGCCACCACCAGTTCTTCCCCCGCCTTCCCTCTCTTCTGTAGGGCCACCACCAGTTCTTCCCCCACCATCTCTGTCTTCAACGGCACCTCCACCTGTCATGCCCCTTCCACCGTTGTCTTCAGCCACACCTCCTCCAGGAATACCTCCCCCTGGGGTTCCACAAGGGATGCCTCCTCAATTAACAGCAGCCCCTGTTCCACCAGTCTCCAGTTCTCAGACTTCACAACTTCCGGAGAAACCTAGACCAGCATTACTTCCCACTCCCGTGTCTTTTGGTTCCGCCCCACCCTCAGCTTACCATCCTCCATTGCAATCAGCCATTGGCCCATCAGAACAAGGGAATTCTAAAGGTCCTCTGAGCAAGTCTGCTCTGCCATACAGTTCGTTCTCATCTGAGCAAGGACTTGGGGAGCCTTCGGTTGCTCCATCTCAGCCAATCCCTGCGGTCAAGGACATGCCAGTGAGGCCAGGTGGACTGCTTCCAGATCCTCCCAGAAGCAGTTACATGGAAGGTCTAAAAGGGCCAAGGTAGGTCTGCCTTTTTTGCTTTGTTTGTGTGGTTTGGCTGATTTGTGGATTTTGTTGATTTAGGCTGAGTAGACCTTGATGGTGTAAAAAGCTTCCTTTATTATTTGGTATTCTCCTGGTCCTTTTAATCTGTACACGTTCCTGGTTTACAATTAATGGTGTTAGTGTTGTTCACTTATTAGACATAACAATGAAATCTATAGTGACAACCTGCCCCCGTTTTTTTTGAAGTCACTGCTTTTATCCTGCGTGTAGAGATTATAGTGCAGGATCCATGTGATGTTTTAGAGCAGTGCTTATCAGTCTCTTACTAACTTTTCAACTTCAAAAGTGATACTAAATTTATTTATCTTTTTTGCTTTCCATTTATTTGACAAATAACTGAATTGATAACTTCTCTTTGTTAGCTAATATGCTAACTGTTGGAAGTGAAGATGAATAAGCCAACATTGTAGTGAAATAAGGGAGTGAAATTTAGTGTGAGAGTAAAGAAGACTTTTTTTCTCCCCAAGTTGACCTAAATGGTGACTTTCCTACAAAAAAAATTTCAGTAAGATTCTCTTCCAAGTGGAAATTGTATAGAAATACATACTCCTTATATAAAATTCAGACAGTACAGAAAAGTAGTGAAAAAAGTAGAAGTCACCTAATTCCACTGGAGATTATTATCCAGAGATAATTTTTTAAATATATGTCTTAGAAATGAGATCACACTAAGTACATTGTCTTGTAACTTGCTTTTCCCTTATCAGTACATCGGTTAGTTTTCCATCTCAGTGTCATTGGATCTACATCATCATATTTAATTTAAACCTGATTTCAGTAATTGAGAACAAAACATATCTTTTATTTGTTCCCCAAGTTTATAACTCTGAAAACAATATGGCACAAACTTCACCCAAAATTAAAGTTAATTTGAGACAATTAATATGAGTTCCTCTGGGTACCAGATGCCTTCCTGGAGACTTCACATGCATTCTCTTAAGGAGTCTCTTCAACACCCGTGAATTTGTATACCCTGCATTTATCCTTTACACATGGGCTGAGAGGATTGGGTAACTTGCTCAGGATCGTGTCCCTGGGACAGTTGAGCCTGAGTTTATACCCAGTGGGAGCGGAGTCCAGAGGTTCCTCAAAGCAAAAGCACCAGTTAAGTACTGCATTTGATGCCGTGGTTCAGTGATGTTCATACTTACAAATACATTTGTAGCCTTCATTTATTTAGCATGTATATCTTCTTGATTTGAACTCCTATGTATCTCCTGGATTGAGTACTGTCTTTTAGATCTGATGACTAATTTGCTCTCAGAGAAGTACATTTTTAACATCTCATGAAACAAAGATTTTCTGCTCCCTTTTTTTTCTGTCATATTAACGTTTCTCTCTTTTGCCTACCAAATCTTGAGTTTGTAAGTTTAGGACCTATTTTGAATTTTTTCCTTGTCTCAAGATACAATTAATAACTTCAGTGCAAGGAGGATCTTAGCAATTACCTATCAGAGTATCCCCTTTACAGAAGCTCATGTTTGTGTTGCATTTAATTTGACGTCCAAATACCACCTTAGTCGTCTCATTGCTCCCGGGAGAAGTAGCTAAGGGAAGCTGAGCTTTGGAGAGAGTATACATAGATTGCCCCAGACGACATGGCTAGAACATAGCTGAGATAGAATTAGAGTCCAAGGCCTTCTGTTTGACTTACAAGTTCATCGTATTTCCTGTGACAGCTGATGGACTCGGCTTGAACATTGACAGTTTTCTAGAAAGTTCATTTCTTACATTGACCCTAAATATATTACTATAACTTCTACCTGATGATTCTAGATCTGCCCTTGCAGTACAACATATGAATTGTCCTCTCTCTCTTCCGCAGTGTTTCTACAGTCACTTAAAGGTCACTCTCTCATCTTCTTCCCCGGCCTGCTTTACCCACTCTGCTCTGCCGTCACATAAATTCAGGTTCTTCTTTTCTTTTCACACTGACACTGACTCCAGCTCCTCCTGCTGTATTGCTCACTGTCCTTTGAAGGGCCTTTGGTTTGTCAATTCTCCTTCAGATGCAGAGGCCCGTAGCCCTAGTACCGATTTCCGTATAAATAATGTGCTTATATAGCTGGAAAAATTGCCTTTTTTTTGGTCACCACTCTCACAGGCCTTCCAGGTCTTTTTCACATTAGCTGTTACTGGGCAGTTTCTCTCATCCTGCTTGTGCAGTTGCTTTTGCTTTCTTTTTCTTTTTCTAAGACTTTAGCTTTACGTTTCATCTAGTTAAGTTTGGGCCAACATTCTAGTCTACTGAAATCTTGGTGAATGTTGATGATACTGTTTTTAGGTACCACGTACCCCTCCCCAGCTTGTTCATCTGCGACTTTTGTTTTTGTCATTGAGTGGGATCTTGCTCACGTTATCTACCTTGTTTCCGAAGCCTTTCCCAGTCTAGCCTATGTCATTGCCACTTCTTCTGCTCTTCCACTTCTTTTGCTCATTTAGCCCATATAAAGTATAGTTTGTGACTATTGACCAGGCAGAGTTCTTTTTTCTCCTGTGTAAGTAGGTAAAAAAATATCGGTGGGAATCTGGGTAGTTAGTAAAAGAGACAAAGGTAAGAATAATCTACACTGTTAAGAAAATTTGTGATTTCCTTTACCAGTTGGATTCAGAGTTTGCTATAAACATATAACTGATATGGTAAGCTACTCTTGTTTTGTTTTAATTTAAACAGAGCTGGGTAGAAAAACAAGAATTCATAAAACAGATAAGTGATTTACCAATAACAGTATTAAAGTATTGAAAAGTACTTTGAGTTTTTGCAAAATCTCGATTTAGGCTGCTTTCTAAAATGTGTAAAGGTTCCCCAAAATTCAGGTGACATAACTACATCATGTGTAAGTAGCATGCCACATTGTTCAGCATCCAGGGCAGCTGTTTTGAAACTGTGTGTGTGTGTGTGTGTATCATCACATTCATCAAGTCTTCTAGAGGACTGCCACTGCTCAAAGAACTGTCACGTCAGTGAGTGTTGGTTTCCCAGAACCCTTTATTTTTCAGTGATAGAATTTATTTATTAAAGGCTAACCTACGGAGATGTGCACAATCGTAAGTGTTTGGCTTAGTGAATTTGTACAAAGTAGAGACACCCATGTTATCACTGCTCAGATCACGAAATAGAAATTCATGTGTCCGAGAAGTCCCCCTCATGTCCCTTCCCATTTTCCTTCTTTACACCATAGATTCGTTTTGCCTGTTTTTGAATTTTATGTAAATGGAGTCACACTGCATGTACTCTTTTGAGTGGCATCTTTAACTTGACATTACTGTGGGATTCATCCGTGTTGTGTGTAGCTGTAGTTTGTTCATTCTCATTCCTGTACAGTGTTTTGTTGTTTGAATAAACCACAAGACTGTTTACCGCTTCTAATATCGATGGTCACGTGAGTTTTTTGGTTATTGTGAAGAACACTGCTGTGTGTCTTCTGGTGCTGGATGTCTCCCTTCAGCAGCACACATGTGTCTGTGTGTATGGGTGTTGAATTTTGTTCAGATATATCCTAAGGATTGAAACTGCTTGATCATGGGTGTGTTATGTTTTCCCTTGATAGGTTTGTCAAACAGTTTTCCAAAGTGGTGGTTACCGTTTATGTTCTCACCAGCAGTGATTCTGTGGTCCAGGTTTTTTGCACCCTCATCAATACTTAGTAATGTTAAACTTCAAAATTTTAGCCATCTGGGTGGGTTTTTAATGGTATTATAATAGGGCTTTAGTTGGTATTTCCCCGATGATGAATGAAGCTGAGTCCTTTCCATTGATTATTGTTCAGTTGGGTTTCCTCTTTTATGAAATGCTGATTCAGGTCTTTCCTCTATTTTGCTACTAGGTTGTTTTTCCTTACTGATTTGTAGGAGTCCCTCATGTTCACTGGACACCAGTTGTCTCTCCAGTGCGCGCCTGCGTTGTCTTGACGAGGTCCCACCGTGCAGCACTTTCTACTTCCTTCAGAATGTCAGAAAAACGGTCTTCACCACTTACCATCTAGGTCCAGTGGACACTTTTCATTTTTTAAATTTTAAGTAATTTTACAAAATACTTACAGAAGTAAGAATATAAAGGGAGAGTGAAAAACAACTTACTACAATTGTAATAAAAATTTATAAAGAGTAAAACTCTTTACATCAAGTACATTTTAGTAAACATCATAAAAGATGAAATAATTGTCACATATTCTTTTAGCAAAGCAGAAGGGTGCAGGTTCTTGTCACAAAATAATCATGTGAAGTCCTTCCTATTTAATAACTAAGAGGGTGACAATACCACATTTCTGTTCTGTTTGTAGAACTATTTTTGTTCACACATCAAATCTTGAGTTTGAGGATACTTATTTAGGATGTTGTCACCTGAGGACTCAGAGTTGGAGGTTTTACTTAGGATAAGTTTCACATCTTCATTAACGCCTAGAGTACAGCCGTCGGGACATTGGTCTTCGGACTCATCTGATAATTTTGCTACAGCTTTTCTCTGTCACTCTTTTCTTTGTCCTTCTAGTCAGGAGATGAAGACTTCTGCGTTCTCGGTTGTGCAGGACGAAGCCTGAAAACAGACTGCAATCTTCGGGCAGTCCAAGGGAGCGCGACAGCTCATTTCACCTTTGCCTCACTCATCCTTGTAGGCAGTCCCGTCGTTCTGCTGTCGTCTTTGTATTTTAATCTTCCTTGGCGTAGTCGGGGTTAATAAGTCATAAGTCATAAAGTCATAAGCAATAAGTGACAAAGAGTATTAGTGGATTCTAGGATAAGGAAATCACAAAATATTTCAAGATATAGAAAAAAATTACTTAAGATCTTACAATGTATCTTAGATTTGTGAAAGGATCCAATGGACCCCATATGGTAATTACAAGATAATTTAAATGTTGTTTTTTAAAAAGTAAATTTTCTCTTTGTTTTCTGGAAGGCCGGTAAGAAAAAAGTCATGAAATATCAATCTTTACAAGTAGAACTGTTAAAAAAGAAAACAACCTCAAAAACTATAATTGGGTCCAGTGAACCCTGATGAACCCCAAGGATTAATGATGCTTTTGATTAATAGAAGTTCTTGATTTTAATTTAGTTTTCCAATTTATTGATCTTTTTTTTCTTTATGGTTAGTGCTTTTTTGTGTGTCCCATTTAAGCAATCTTTATTTACTCCAAAGCCATAAATGCACTATCATATTTTATCTTTTATTGTTTTACCTTATATTTTAAAATCAGTAACCCATGTAGAATTGACTGTTTTTATGTATGGTATGAATTAGGGGTCAAAGTTCATTGTTTTCCATATGGCTGTCCAGTTGACCCCAGCCCCATTTAATTGAAAAAGTCATCCTTTCCTTACTGTTGTACTTTGCACCTTTGTACCTTCATCATAAGTGAAGAGATTATATATGTGGGTTTGTTTCTGGATTTGGTTCCTTTGGTTGATTGGTTTGTCCTCGCACTGGTGTCACACTGTTTTAAGTACTGCAGCTTTATGATAAATCTTGATGTCTCTTAGTGTAAGTTCTCCAGCTCTGATTCTAGATCAGAGGTTGGCAGACTATTCTGTGAAGGACCACACGGTAAATATGCTTAAGCTTTGCTGGCCATGTTTGGTCTCTGTCAGATATTTGTCTTTCTTTTCTAGTTCTTTCTTACTTTTTTTGAAACTTTAAAAATGAAAAAAAGTCATCCTTCACTGGACTTGGCCCGTGGACCATAGCTGGCTGACTCCTGATCTAGAGACCGATTGATTGTCTTGACTCCTCTCAGTCCGTTGTTCTCCCACAGAACGCTGAGAATCAGCTTGTCAGTTTCAAAAGCCTGCCAGACTTTCGATGGGCACAGCATGGAATCTGTTGACCATTTTAGGAAGAGTTGACATCTTTATAATATCAAAGCTTCTGATCGGTCCCGTCTGCTTGTCGATTGGTCTTAATATTGGAACTGTGGACCCCTTCGACTCTGTAGCTGTCTCACTGGGATTGGCAAGGGACTGTGAACACCGTAGTTTTTGTCTGTGCTTCCACTTGTCATGGTTGCTCCTCTTTATAGTGTTTGCTTCTCTCTGGCAATTTGGATTTTAGGATCTTGGATATACATATTAGAAAATAGGCATTATTTCACATGAAAACAAAAGGAAGGAATTTTTTATTGAATTTATTGGGGTGACATCAGTTAATAAAACTGTCGAGGTCTCAGGTACACAATTTTATAGTCCATCATCTGTATGTTGTACTGTGTGTTCACCACCCCAAGTCAAGTCTCCTTCCATCACCATTCATCCTGCCTTTCCCTCTTCTACCTCCCCTCCACACTCTGCCCCCACCGAAGGAATTTGTTTCAAGATTTTAATATCTTGTACTTCCCATGGTCTGCTAATTTGAGTATGTTTATGTGTAAACATTGTGATAATCGGGGGATAACTTGTTTAAGGGTATTTGTAATCCTCCATACCTCTTAAGTTTTATACCCAATTTGGAGTATTTTTAATATAATTTGAAGTGTTTATACTTAGTTCTAATGGTTTCATTCCTAGTTTTACAGTTTTTATTTTTTAGAGGTTTATGAAATACTTAATTGTACAGACAAAACTTTTCTAAATATTTAAATATCAAATATTTGTTTGTTTTCTTTCCATCTAACCAATGTGCAATGCATGTGTTTTATGTGGTTGTATTTAGTGAATGGACACTATGTTCTTTATTTCAAATACATGCATTTGTGTGTTAAAAGGTCATAGTATTTCATTGTATTGATGTAAAGGTGGCTTATTTTTGTTCATATTTTTAACATGAGTATCTTAATATATTTCAAAGGCCTAAAAACTCTTTACTTTTATAAATCTAAAAGGTTTTGGTAGTTTTATGATTTCATAAATCCTTGAACTTCAAAAATATGAAAGTGCAGTAGATAAATAGTTGCCGTTTCTCTGTAGTGTTGAAGGTATATTTCAATTGGTTTAATGTTTTGTAATTCCCAAAATAAAAATAAAATAATGACCCTTGGCTGTTGATCAGCAATTCGGTCTGAAAGCAAAGTACCCTACCCCTTCACGGAGACTGCGTATCACATGCACAGGTACAAGGATGGCAGCACACCTCTCTGGTTCTCTTCCTTCCTGTCCACACACACTCCAGTGCTCCCGCTCCCTCTGGCCTTGCCTCTGGCCTTTACACGTGCTCTTCTCTTTGTCTGGAATCCCTTTCCTGCTCATTTTTTGTTTTACTAATTCCTGTTTTTCCTGCCCCCAGGGTTGCACTTCAGTAATTGTGTGTAGAGATCCTTCAGTGAGTCAGATATTGGGGGTACCTTGGTGAGCAAGACCAACATGTCCCATATTTATTAAATTTTGTTCTAATTCTTGGTTTACTTGTCTCACTCGTCCTGTGGACTGTGAACTCCCCGAGGTTAGGTAGCAGTTTTATTTCCAGCACTAACACGGTACCTGACAGTGAGTGAGTGTTGCTTGTGCCAGAATGTCTCAGTTATGGATAGAATTCCAAGGCACTCATAATTTAGTTAGGAAGGCATTTCATTCACATTCAGAATTACACTACTAGATAACGTGTTGCCAGCCAGTGGTTCTTTATTGACCCTTACACATTGTGGAGGATAGGCTTATCACCTATGTGAACTAATAGTGCTGAATTGAATATAAGGCAGATGATTTTATATAGTTTTAATAACTTAAGATGTTATTCCAGGCACTTTGAACTAGTAAATGTAACTTCAAGGAACCAAACCATCAGAAGCTCTGAAGCAGTGCTGTTTTTGCTGCCTGTAAGTGTGTGGTCTCCATGCACAGTCCTGTGTTGCAGCCTCTGACGAGTCTCCAGTCGACTGCCTTTCCCTGTGCCCAGCAGTACCAGCGCTAAGCCCTTGCCGTTTTGGATGGAGACATCTTCCCCAGTGCTGCTTTCGGGGCCTCAGCAAACATTTTTATTTTCCTTTATAGCTTTAATTTAGATTCTTGCCTCACAGAGAAAATTGGGGCTTTCAGGCCCACTCAGTTCCTGCCTTTACCTTACCATCCTCATCTTCCTCCCTCCCTCCCTCCCTCCCTCCCTCCCTCCCTTTCTTCCTTCCTTCCTTCCTTCCTTCCTTCCTTCCCTCACCCGAGGATATGTTTATTGATTTGACAGAGGGTAGAAGGGCAGAGACAGACAGACAGACAGACAGAGACATCAGTTCGTTGACCCGCTTATTTATGCATTCATTGGTTGATTCTTGTATGTGCCTTGACCTGGGGTCAAACCCACAACCTTGACGTATTGGGATGACACTGTAACCAACTGAGCGACCCAGCCAGGGCCCTGATTTTTTTGTAATCTCAGAAGAAGCCTTTTTCCTGGTTAGGGCTAATCCTCTCTCTGAGCTCTGAAAAGAAATACATTTTACATTTTATCCAAGTGATACATACGCGTCGTTAAAAAAAGAAAAATAAAACAGCCATTGGCTGTTCCAAGTCACCATATATGTGATTCCTAATCACATCTTTTATTCTTTAGCTGTTCTTTTGGTAATTAACCTTCACATCACAAAGAACATGCTGCAGCTTTCTTGACTTACACTCTTTAGATGCTATGTATTTACTTCCTGTACTGGTAAAGGTTTACTTAATTCTTAGGCTACTCTCTGACCCCATCTGCCCAATATATTTATATCACTATTTTTATACATCAGTCAACAACGTTGACTGACGTAGAGTAGCGGTGGGCAGTGTACTCTGATTTCATTTTCTTTAATGCAATAACTTTTTCAGAATTTCCAGTTGTCTTTCTGAAAAATCTGTAAAGTAATCCTTCAGCCCCAGGCCCCAAAACACTGTCTCTCTTGAGGAGATCTCTGTCCAAATTCACGGATACTCTTGCTTTTGCCTAGACTGGTTGGCTGGTGGGTTGCTCTCCTATCTCCCTGGACTCTTCTCCTGGATTTAGATACACTGTTTGTTGACTCTCCTGACTTCTTATTTGTGGGTTAGTGCATCCTTTTCCCTAGTAACTTACTAAGAAACTTTATATTGAGAGTAAACTGAGTCCTTGCATGTTTGCAAGTGTCTTTATTCTAACCTCACACTTACAGTTTGGGTGTGGAATTTAAAGTGAACATAATTGTTCCTCGAAGTTTTAGGTCACTGTTGTATTTTCTTCTGTCACCTAATGCAGCTGTTGTGCTATTCCAATTCTTTCTAGATGGCTTCTCTCTACTTCCAGAAACTTTTAAAATAATTTCTGGTGTTCTAAAATTTCAGCGGTTGGTTGGTTTTGTTAACTGTACTGGATACTGATTATGCAGGGCCCTTTCTGTCTGGAGATTTTTGAGAAATTTCTTTGTGCTATTTCTTGATTTCTTTTTCTCTCTTGTTTTCTGTTTCTCTCTTTCTGGAACTCGTTAGAAGAATTTTCAACCTTCTGGATTGATTATAGTTGTCTTTTGCTCTCTCCTTTTGTTATACTTTCTGAGATACTTTTAAACATTTTATTCCATTTTTTATTTTGAGAATTTAAAAACTTTTCTGTCTTCTGGTTCTGATCCCTTTTACATATAGCAGTTTATTCGTGTGTGTGTGTGTGTAAGTTCTCTTCTGTTCTCTGCATTACCTCTGTTTTCTCCAGATTTGTGTACTGTTTACCTTTGGTGTCTTTCGTGTTGGAGACTTTCCTCAACTATCTGGTGATGCTTGGCTGTCCCATTTATGTTTGAGAGTGGGAGACACTGACAGGCTGAGTGGGAGCTTTGCTCTAGGTGACAGGGCAAAGAACCACTAATGTTAGGGGACCCTCACATTCAAGAATTTAGAGATATTCAACCCAGGGAAAGGCTGGGTGATGGTTCTGCATGTAGATTTTAATTTATACCTTATTGGCCCTCAAGTCTTACTCTTGACCTTCCCCAGCATCCCTGGTGACTGAGAATCCTGACCACTCTGGGTTTCTGTAGGCAAGCCAGTCCCACCTTCGGTTACCAGCAGCTTCTTCCTGATCCCTGTGTTACCCAGCATGTGTGTTCTTTGTCTTTCAGAATTGAAAAACAAAATTCTCATCTGCTGGTGGCCTCCTTCTCTCTGTTTTTACTGGGTTTATGTATTTTTTTGTTATGACTCTGTAAAAGTATCACCTTGGCTGGGCTGACGTATGTTTCCCAGAGTTGTCTTTCTTACATGTTTCTGATTAGGTGGGTCATGAGGAACATTTTTGCACCCAACATGAAATATCTATGGACAACCAAAAACATTCTAACCCTTTCCCCATAGGAGGATATAAAATCCATTTTTTAATATCTTTGGGATAGCTTCATTATTATTCTAGCTGGTTCATACTCCCTCTGATATTTTATAACGAATCCTGATATAAAAAGGTAACTATTATTAATGCATCTTATGATAGATGATAAGGAAGAAAAATTAACAAAAAATATTTGACTAGCCCTGGCTGCTGTGGCTCAATGGATTGAGTGCCGGACTGCGAGCCGAAGGGTCATAGATTCGATTCCCAGTCAGGGCACATGCTTGGGTTGCGGGCCAGGCTCCCAGTAGGGGGTGCTCAAGAGGCAACCACACATTGATGTTTCTTTCCCTCCCTCTCTTCAAGTCTCTAAAAATAAATAAATAAAATCTTTAAAAATATATTTGACTAGTATATAGACATATTTAAGCATATAGTATCAAATTAAGGAAGAAATACTCATCTGTCACAGTTCTTATTTCTGCAACTGGTCATGTAATCATAGCTGGTTTTTATAACTACCTTTTTTCACTACCCTTCCAGTATTCCCTTTGCTCTCAGCAAGCACCTCAGCTGGTCCTGGTGCCTTGCCTGGTGAGTCACCTAAACCTTCATTCTTGGAAGGTCTGGGCTATCCGCCGTCCTGCCCCAATTGTGTTACTGTAGATTTCCACGGACTATAATTGCAGGACATGGCAGTACTAAGGTGTGGGAGAGGATCTGCTGTCCAGATATGACTCCTCCTTATCCTCATTGTGTAGTAGTAGCCCAGTTTGCCCTTGAATGTCAGGACCCGTCCCCGCCAGCCAACTCAGTAACTCTCTTCTTTGCCGGCAGTCTCAGCTCGAGATTGATGGAGACATTGTTGTGTCCCCTGGTGGAAGCATTCCTCCCTTTGGGACCAAGGCTTCCAGACCAGCAAAACTAATGTCACAGGGATAGGAAGTGGATTTTGCTGAGACTGAATTTATTACCCTTCATTGATTTTTTCCAAATAAATTAAAGAAAACCTACTTCTCATTAATTTGTGAAAGGCATCACTGTCCACGTAGTCATCTAAGCCAGGAACCTTGGCATGGTGCTAAGTCCTTCCCTTTCCATTGTCATTTAAATCCCACGCAGGAGAAAAGTCTGTCTGTTATAGGGAGCGTTTGAGATCTTGCTTCCTTGCAATTGTCCTCAATTTGGCTCCAATAAAATCATACAGAAATTTTTTTTTAAGATTTGATTTAGTTTTTTAGAGAAAGGGGAAAGGAGGGAGATGGAGAGGGAAAGAAACATCTATTGGTTGCCACTCACATACACTCCAATCTGGGACCGGCCCATAACCCAGGCATGTGCCCTGACCAGGAATCAAACCGGCAACTCCTTGCTTTGTGGTGCAACACCCATCCAAGTGAGCCACACCAGTCAGGGGAAAATCTTATGGGAATCTTTTAAAAAATTCTATCCTTGGTAACTCCCTTCACATCTCTCAGTTTTTATCTCCTCTACGTTTTCATATCAGTCACCACCTTGGACCAGGAGGCTTCACCTTCACTTACCCAAATTATAGTAACAATATACAGTAAGCTTTTCTCACCTGTTCATATGCTACTTTTCTGCTAGAGCAATCTTTTAAAAAATCAGATCCTATTTAGTGGTTCTAAGTGCTTATAAGGTAATTCCCAACTCTTACCCAGCATAATTAATTCATCTGTTATAACAGAAATCCAAAGTCATATAGCTTTAACAAGTTAGAGGTGTATGCTCTCGGGCCTTCCGTGATGGCTCTACAGTGTCAGGAATTCAAGTTCCTTCTGCTTTGTTACTTTACCATCCCTTAGTATGTTGCCCTCAACTGTACGAGCCAGGATAATGCTACTGCCATGTTAGAGCCAGCAAGGAAAAGGAAATGGTGAAGAGGATGTGCCCAGAAGGCAGTATAAGTCACTTTCGTTCTCAGCCCACTGGCCAGAGCATGACTACAAGTTCTAGCTGCAAGGGAGTTTGAAAAAGAGTCTTTCGTCTGGCCAGCCTTCTTCCAGCTAAAAGTGGGAAAGCTCAATTACTGTAGAGGTGGGGAATGGATATTGGAGGAGCACCAGTAGTGTCTGCCATACAAGGCATGCAAGGTCTTCTGGACACTGATGCTTGCCCACCTCTTTACCTTCTCTCTCAGCGCGCTGCTTTCCCACTCCTTCCCCAGCACTCCCTGACTCTCTCTCCTCTTAATTTCAGCCATGCTAAACTGCATTTCCATACATGCTCTGCTGGCATGTTTCTCTGCCTTTCCTCATCATGCTTCCTTAGCCACAGACGCCCTTGCCTCCCACTCCCTTCATCTCTAACACCCTCTGTTGGCCCGATCTGAGAGAATTTGTCCTTCAAGACTAATTTAAGCATTTTCGGTCATACAGAGCCTTTATGGACAGCATTCCCCCCACCACTGCCCTGGTAGAATTGACCGTTCTTTCTTCTGCTGCCCTGATCATATGCAGGGAGCCTTGAGTCATTACACATTTGAGCACATGTTGAATCTTAGAGTCTCTTTATCCTTGACTGTAAACCCTTTGGGGCACAGAGGACATTTATTCACACATCCCTTGGCTATAGTGTAGTGCCTAACAGACGGGATGTGTACCACACACTCACTGCATCAGTGAGTGGGTCCACAGCACCAACATCTCTGTCCAGGCTTCTAAAATGTCAGGGCACACTCTTAAGATATTGCTGGCTGCTGGTTTTTAAGACCTCTCTGTCAATTAGTCAAAATGATAATGCTAGCTCCAACGATATTTATAATCTTACCATATTATCTTGTTAACTGTTTCATAGTTTTTAGTTATATTTTAATTCTGAAAGTACTCTGGAAGATAGCTGTGGAATTTTTTTTTCATTAAAATTAGTGGACTTTTCTGTCTACTAAGGCACAATACTTAAAACTGGTTTTTAACAATTCAGTATATCAGTGACTTGCTGCAGGAGATGTGTCAAAGTGAAGGACATGAAACTGACTTGATTTCCAAAGCCCGTCCCGAGACCTTCAGAGCACTGCCACTGCCGTGCTGGTCCTGAGATACGGACACCTCAGGGTTTGTTCGGTGGCTGGAAGAGTCATTGTTGTGAACAGATTCTAAGGCAGGGTTGCCGCAGATATTCTTACATGGAGAATTTTTTTTTTCTGCTTTACTGTCTTGAGTAATATCTTTTGTTTTACTTGTAGATTTGATGGTCCTCGAAGATTTGAGGATTTAGGGTCAAGGTGTGAAGGACCGAGACCCAAAGGGCCTCGTTTTGAAGGAAATCGCCCCGATGGGCCAAGACCCAGATATGAAGGTCACCCAGCAGAGGGCACTAAAAGCAAATGGGGAATGATTCCCCGGGGGCCAGCATCTCAGTTTTATATTACCCCCAATACATCCCTAAGTCCTCGGCAGAGTGGACCACAGTGGAAAGGCCCCAAACCAGCTTTGGGACAGCAACATCAGCAGCAACCTAAGTTACAAGCAGAGCCTCTTTCAGGAAACAAAGAACCATTAGCAGACACCAATAGTAACCAGCAGAAGAATTTAAAAATGCAATCCGCTGCATTGTCCATTGGTGCAGATGTAAAGGATGCCAAGGCGGCTCAGTCAAATGAGAATCTAAGCGACTCTCAGCAAGAGCCACCTAAAAGCGAAGTCTCGGAAGGGCCCATAGAGCCTTCTAATTGGGACCAGAATTCTCAAAGTATGGAGACTCAAATGGACAAAACCCAAGCTGTTACTCAGCCTGTATCCCTTGCAAATAAACCTCTACCTACTCAATCTACTTTTTCCTCAAAAACAGGGGGGATGGAGGGAGGAGCAATAGTAGCAACATCATCGACTGCAGACAATGATTTTAAACCATTAGGTATTGGTCTGCCCCACTCAGGAGACAACCAAGATAAAGGGCTGCCTCAGCCAGATAACAGAGATAAGTTAGAAAGCAATCGAGGCGGCAGCTCATCTTACAGAGGTCCTGGGCAAAGCAGAATGGAAGACACGCAGGATAAAGGACTAGTAAATAGAGGTCGAGGCCAGGCGATCAGCCGTGGCCCAGGGTTGGTCAAGCAAGAAGACTTTCATGATAAGATGATGGGTAGAAGAGAAGACAGTCGAGAGAAGATGAGCAGAGGAGAAGGCAGTCGGGACAGAGGGTTAGTGAGGCCAGGAAGCAGTCGGGAGAAAGTGCCAGGTGGTATGCAAGGCAGCCAGGACAGGGGTAGAGCTGGCAGCCGAGAAAGGGGACCACCTCGGAGGGCTGGCAGTCAGGAGAGAGGACCCCTTCGAAGGGCCGGGAGTAGAGAGAGAGTACCACCTCGAAGAGCTGGGAGCAGGGAGAGGGCACCACCTCGAGGGCCTGGCAGTCGGGAAAGGGGACTGGGAAGACCAGATTTGGGTCGTGACAGAGGTCCATTTAGACCAGAATCAGGAGATGGGGAAAAAATGTATCCTTATCACCGAGATGAGCCTCCTAGAGCTCCATGGAACCATGGAGAGGAGAGAGGGCATGAAGAGTTCCCTTTAGATGGTAGAAACGCTCCAATGGAACGAGAAAGACTTGATGATTGGGATAGAGAGAGATACTGGAGAGAATGTGAACGGGACTATCGAGATGATACTCTAGATCCATATAACAGAGAGGACAGATTCCCAGCACCACCATCTCGATCTCATGATGGGGATAGACGAGGCCCGTGGTGGGAGGATTGGGGGAGAGAGCAGGATATGGATGAGGACTACAACAGGGAAATGGACAGGGACTCGGACAGGGATGTGGATCGGATTGGAAGACCGATGGATATGTATGATAGAAATTTGGATAATGAGTGGGACAGAGATTATGGGAGACCACTGGATGAACAAGAATCACAGTTCCGTGAACGGGATATTCCATCTCTTCCACCTTTACCGCCCCTCCCACCTCTTCCACCTTTGGATAGATATCGGGATGATAGATGGAGAGAAGAAAGAAATCGAGACCATGGGTATGATCGAGATTTCCGTGATAGGGGTGAGTTGAGGATCCGAGAGTATCCAGAAAGAGGAGATACATGGCGGGAAAAGCGAGATTATATTCCTGACAGAATGGACTGGGAAAGAGAACGGTTGTCAGACAGATGGTACCCATCTGATGTGGATAGACATTCCCCCGTTGCGGAACATATGCCCTCCTCACATCATTCTTCTGAAATGATGGGGTCGGATGCAAATTTAGACTCTGACCAAGGCCTTGGAGGGGTAATGGTTCTCAGTCAGAGGCAGCACGAAATCATTTTGAAAGCTGCACAAGAGCTGAAAATGCTTCGGTAAGTTGACTACTTAAGATCATTTCTTTTAGCCCAAACCACATTCAGAATGCTCTTTTTAAACTGATGTGATATATGTGAATGGAATTAATTTTACCTCAAGTTCTTTACCGCATCACTTTAATTTATACCTGTGGTCATTCTGTGCTGTTTTGGGGTTAGGGCGGGTACTTAGGAACTGTGTTAATTATAAACTTATGTCCTGAAATATGAAAATTGGATAGCCATTCTTGGCTTTTATAGATGTGTTGCCAACATGCCATACCTGTGCATGTTTCAAGTGTCAAACTTCAACTTTCTAGTGCTCTGGATTTTGGAGCTCATATGTAACATTCTGTTTTTCCCCAGGAGGCAGTTCTTTGGTATCAAATCTGATAGACTTCATATTCACTAATCTTTGAAACAACTTTAGAAAGTGCTTTAAGGATTCATATTTTTCTCTGTTGAAAGCTAAGAATGGTTTATCTGGAAGCATCCTCAGATTTGTCTAATCATTGATACTTTCTTTTGGGGATGTTTTATCTTTCATTATAACTAGAAGCAGATATCTCTACTTGAGGATGTTACTTGTTTGCTCATAATCAAGTATTTTCTTTGTGAGATGGAGAATAGAATTTGGATTTCTTGACTTGCAATCTACTTGCTATGAATGTATAGGTATCTACACAATGCTTTCCATGTAGTAGCAATAATATAAAAGCTAACATGTATTGTATGCTTATGATATGCCAGGAACTGTACAAAGTGCTTTGTGTATATTAATTGTTTCATCCTTAAGCCAGCTATATCCTGAGATAAGCATTTAGGAGTCATTGACAGATTGCAAGCTTTTTGAGCAGTTTCTGAGGAATTAGCAATGTTTTGAGAAAATAAATTAATGGTTAGGTTTTGATGTATTCCAGTGTATTGTATTTCTGTCATTATTCAATTCTGGTCTATATTCGTGGATTACACCAATTGAAATTATAGTGAAACTTTTACAACTAGAAAGGTATGATGAGAAAAAATACTTGTAGGTAAAGATGAAAGATCAGACAGCAAAACAGATTTCTGTCGTCTGCAAAAGATATGTTCTGTGAGGTTTAACTTCTTCAGATAATTAATGAAGGTGTAGAAAGCATGCCCTGTAACACCCAGCCACTATACAACTCACTTTTAAATTACAGACTCCTTTAATGTAACAGTCCTGTGTGCAGGTCACTGTGCTGACAATTTAGCACATGCCATCTCAGTCCTCCTGTCTCAAATCCTGAGGTCTCAAAAGGCCTGTAAAGATAAGTAGCATCGTCCCACTTCACAAATGCCACGAAGGCTCAGAGAGGTTGAGTCCACTTGACTAATAAGCGGCAAGCCTAGAATTCGCACACAGTCCGTCCACCTCTAAAATCTATTTTGTTTTTGGAAAACACCAAGCTGGTTGGTGTTGCTAAGCTGCCAAGGTTTCCTTCCTTTTCTTTGAAAAGTTTACTCTTCCATCCATTATTGCTTTGCATAGAAACGCTGGATAAAAGGTGCTTCTTCATCATCCTTTTTTTTTAAGCTCTTTCTAGGCAACATAAGCATAATTAAACCGAATAGATGAAATGCAGGGAAAGAGTGGTCATAGTTGAATACAAGTAAGCTATGTCGTGTTGGTATAAAGTCATGATTTATACAAGGCATAAAATCATAATTTTATATATTCGACCCTTATTTTGTGTCCATTTGGGTCGCTACACTTTACAAATGCAGGGAGAAAATTGTGAAAGGTCTAAAGAAGTTGTAATAGATGTCATATGTGTTTAAGGTGGGCATTGTAAGGAAAAGTAAAAGGAATTTGACCAGATGTTTAAAGAAAAACTTAAAACATTACTCTTTAAGAATATAAAGTGTTGTTTTCAAATGTGTAGACTGACAGTTGTTCTCAACCTGTACAGCAGGGGCCATTAAAGTACCCACAAGAAGCAGACAGGTAACAGAAGTGAGTGCAGATGGGCCCGTATAACCCTAGTGAGTGTGTGGGGAGGAGTGTGGCAGACTGCCTTGTCTAAAGTGGGCGGCCACCGCTCCACTCAGCTGTTTGTTGGCCTATGGGAGTGTAGGCCCAATGTTACTGAGTCTCTTTGAAATTTGAATTTCTGGCCCTGGCTGGTGTGGCTCAGTGGATTGAGTGCCAGCCTGCAAACCAAAAGGTCGCCGGTTCAATTCCTAGTCAGGGCCCATACCTGGGTTGCGGGCCAGGTCCCCAGTAGGGGGCGCACGAGAGGCAACCACACATTGATGTTTCTCTCCCTCTCTTTCTCCTTCCCTTCCCCTCTCTCTAAAAATAAATAAATAAAATCTTTTTGAAAAAATTGAATTTCTGTATGAAATATTTTGCTTTGTAAATAATGGCAACTAATTCAGATTTTGAAAACTGATGTGAACACCAAATTCTAAAAAAACCTTTATAAGCCATATTTGGCCCATGGGCCACCATTTTGCAACCTCTGGTCTAAATAGAGTATTGAACAGAAAAAATGGCAAGAGAGCTTTTGGTTGGATGAAAAAAAACCTGACAAGTACATGGGATACTAGCATAGACTAATGAGGCAGGTTGTAGTATCTGTCCTTGAAGATCTTCAATAATTTACAGTTGTTTCTAGGTCGGAGATGACTGATCAGTTAGCTACGTAAAGGCAAGCGAGTGCTGTTTCCCTAGAGGTATTCTGTGAGCACTGGAGAGGGTTTTAGAACGAGATTTTTAGGTCTCTTTTTTGGTTATTCTGTATTAATTGTAGTCATTTAGGAATGGAGTAGACATGCCTTATGTACAATGGCAATTTTATTTGTTTATAGGGAACAGAAAGAACAGCTTCAAAAGATGAAAGACTTTGGGTCGGAGCCACAGATGCCTGACCACCTACCACCCCAGGATTCGAGATTGCAGAATACATCCTCAAGACCTGGAATGTATCCGGTATGGGAAAATGTATGCTCAGAACATGCAATAGTTCCTAATTTGTATGTTTGTTTGATCTTTTTATATTACAGCAAGTATAAATTTCCTCTATGAAAAAAATGGAAAGTTTGGAAAAGTAAAAAGCTAATGGTAATTGACTTTGGAAAATCTCTAAGTATGATCTTTCCCTCTAAGTTATGATAAGTACACCAAGCACACATGAACTATATGGCTTCGTGCCCACAAATCGTTGAATCTTCCAGCAACTGTTTTTGTTCAGCTGGTCCAGTTTTCCATCGGGGCAGTGCCAAGCTCCTCGTGAGCCCTGCTTGTGGGAGCCTCGGTCCCCCCACATCTTGGAGCCACTTGTCTTTCAGCTAGGGAAGGGATCAGACACTGTGCCTCAGGTCAGGCCAAAGGAGGGGTGATTTTTGTTAAAGACTTGTGTGTTTAAGTTCTCCATTTGCTTTGCTTTCATTTTGTTGTTATTTGTTGTTTTACCTTTAAGCCATTGGTGGGCTTCAAAAATGTTACCATGGAAGTAACTGTATAACAAGTGAGAGAGAGAAAACACTTGAATTACTACATCACGTTAACTCCTTTTCTCAGCATTCCCTTTCGTCCTGGTCTGACATGTAACACTCACACATAGTTGTTGGCATCAACGACCACCGTGACGTTGATCCCCCCAGTCATATCCCTCGACCTGGGTATGCATCCATCTGCCACCAGAGTTTCTCTCTGTGGACGTCTCCCGTCCAATTCGGCACATTCCAGTTGGGGTTCATTATCATCCTCCGTGAAACTCGCTTTTTCCTCTCGCCATCACTTAGTCACCCGCTTGAAACCTGTAAGTCAGCCCATGTCCTGTCCTTACACATATTCAGTCATCCTGTGGATTGATCTTACTGCCTTTCTACTGTTGTTCTGAGAGTCCCTCCTCCACCTGCCCACAACCTTAGCTCTTGCCTAGATTGTTGTGGGAACGTCATAATTCATCTCTCTCCGTCTCACTTCCCTCTGACCGATTTTCCATTCTGTTGTCAGAGTGATTTTATGTTTTTGAATGAAATTTTAAAGTGTTTACATACAATAACATACTCATTTTAAGGCCTCTTATTTTTAATACCACGGTTTGAGTTTTAACAAATGCATTCCAAAAGATAAAAAATTTCCAACACTCTGAAAAAGTTCTCTCGTGTCCCTTTGTCATCAGAACTGCCCCTACATTCCAATTCAGGCAGCACTGATGTCTGTCTGCTCAAAGTGCATATTT
The DNA here is from genome assembly GCA_007922815.1 of Macrotus californicus. Taxonomy (NCBI): domain Eukaryota; kingdom Metazoa; phylum Chordata; class Mammalia; order Chiroptera; family Phyllostomidae; genus Macrotus; species Macrotus californicus. The sequence continues at coordinate 39,704 of VMDR010005987.1, forward strand.
TAAAACAAATCTTACTGTGTCACACTTTGGCCTAAAAGCTCTTCAGCATTCCCTCATTGCTTTCAGAATAAAATCTAAATTTGTTTGCGTGGCCTTCTACGTTCATCCTGAGTTGGCCCGACCTCTGCTCACCATTACTTTTGCTACTCCACTTTCTTGTACTCCACTTTCCCTCTGCGCGGAGCTTCTTATAGTTCTCTGAGTGTGCCAGGTTCTCACCCGTGCCTTTGCACATGCACGTGGTTCTGTAAACCTAGAGTTTCCTTTCTTCTACTTCCTCACTGTTTAATTCTTGTTCATCATGTAGAACTTAGCTCAGTATCTTCTCTTCACTTGCGTGAGACAGTTGCCCTCACGTGTACCCCTGTAACAGCTGTGTGGTGCTCTTTCATAGCCATTGTCATATTGCATTTTGATTTTTTGGGTCTATTTTTTCTTCTAATCTGAGTTCATAAGGATAGGAACTATGACTTTTATCTTTACAAGGGGTTCTCCAAAAATCTGGAATTTATTTATAAAGATTGTGTATTCATTCTTACATGTTTCAACTTCAGTCACCTTCAAAGTACTCTCCATTGGCTGCAATACACCTATCAAGACATTTTTTCCACTGCTCAAAACAGATTTTGAACTCATCAGTTTTGATGTCTTTTAGTGCTTCTGCTGTTTTTCATTTCACCTCTTCCACATCTGCAAAACATTTCCCTTTGAGGAGTTTGTTCGTTCGGGAAACGAACAAAAGTTGCTTGGCATGAGATCGGTGGAAGAGGGGGGTGGGGCATGGGGCTCATGCCCTTTTTGGTCAGAAACTGCCGCACACTCAAGAGTGGTGTGGGCAGGTGCACCTGTAAATCACCCATCATGAAATGGGCAAAGGAGTTGAAAGAGTCTGCAAAAAAAAAAATTCACGGAAGCCGAATGCAGCCTCTCACAACACCAGCTGGTCCACTGTTACAGATGGGTTCCTAGAGCGCTCACCTAGCGGGGAAGCCTGCACCGTAAGAGGCCTGCCCTCCAGAAGATGATTCCGGTTTTTTTGTGGGGGGTCCTTCCCTTGTATATCTCTTAGCAAATAGTAGAAACTCTAGATTACAGGTCCACATTTTTGTTTTTTTTCACTGACCAAATCATTAAACATTTTTTATATTGCTACATGCTTTATTATTTTTGATGCATAATTTATTAAAACTTCCATTTCTATTGGACATTTGTTTCTAATTTTTCACTTTTATTATTAATACACCTTTAATGAATGTCTTTGTATCACGTTCTTATTTTGGATAACTTCTTAAAAGAAATTTTAAACTCCCAAAGTGGATACTTCAGTTAAAAAATAAGGATATTTTTGACAGGTTCCTGTCAAAAAGCCAATGCACAACTATTTTAGAGTTGTATAAACAGTTGTATAGCTTATATGCTACAGCCTTGCAGGCATCGGTTGTTTCTGTGTTTGGTAGGTATAACAGTTTCAATACAATATTTTAATATGCACTTTGACAATTAGTGATCATGATATTTTTCCATATTGTTAATTTGTCTTGTAAAAATTCTATTCTTGTTCTTTACCAATTTATCTGTGTGACTCTTAAGGTTTTTCTTACCAATTTATATCATCATTATAATGCAGATATTAATCCTTGCTCATATAAATACTGTATGGGTGTTTTGTTTTTTACAAATGTGTCTGGTGCTCTCACTATGCAGTATTAAAAAACCAAACACTTTTTGTTTTCTTTGTAGACATAGTCCCAAGAGTTCTTAAGATATTTAAAACATGTCTGGAGAGCTGTACCGTAGACACGATAGCTTTGTCCTACATAGGCATTTTCTTAATGGTTGAAAGTGTCACAACCTAAAGCTTTCCTGTAGGTAATTGCTACTTGTCTTTACTTCTAGCCTGTAGTGGCCTCTAGTTAAATAATGTTTTTACATATTAGCCCAATCCATTTTGTTGCTCAAAAAGTTTGTTTTTAAAGCACAACCTGTATATGAGTAAATACATAAGTTGTATCATTATTGGCTTTCCAAGGTCTAAAATAGCTGTCAGTGAAGAACAAACCAGAAACTATGAACTCACAGAAATTGGTAATGAGTGTTTGAACCAGGCTTGCAAAAATTAAGATAAAATGTGACAAGTGAGTTTCAGTACTGAGTAGATAGGCCCTACTTTCCGCAGAGGGTCTGCTGTCCCCTTATTTGGTGGTTGCTTTGGGAAAATGAGCGAAACATTGCAACAGTAGTTCCCCTCCTTGGAGCCATTACCCAGCTTCCCATTTGGTTTCTTTGTTTCATTGTTTCCGGTTCCCACAGTTGTATGTTAGTACCAGCCTTACCGTAGACTGCTGTTGTCAGCCAGACAACTTGAACCCAAGTGAGGAGTCTAGCTAGAGTTTGTTCCTCTTACTGGAAATTCACAATTTTTTTGGAGGAGATAGGAAACCAGAGTGGGAAGATAGTTTACAGAAGTTCTTAACTAAGTGGTGAACATCAGAATTACTCATGGAGGGATTTTTTGTTTTTTGTTTTGGTTTTGTTTTTTAAACTAATTCCAGGACCTCGCCTCTGGAACTTTAGTAGGTTTTGGGCAGGTCTGGGGCATTTGTATCTAAGTGGCTAGCACCCTAATTTTTCTGGAAGGAGAGCAAGAGGGTGGTACATTAGAGGGATAATAGCTTTGAGGGCAATTTTTTAAACCACTATTAGGTGTAGTTTACATACCATTTAACTTGCCCATTTTAAGCAGGTAATTCACTAATTTTCAGTAAATGTACTGAGTTGTGTGACCATCTCTGTAATCCAATTTTAGAACATTTTCAACCCCCTAGTAAGATCCCGTGTGCCAATTTGCGGTTAACCCCCATTGCTACTCGAAGTCTCATGCAGCAGCTAATCCACTTTCTGTCTCTACAGATTTGCTTTTCTGGATATTTCACTTAAATGGAACCACACAATATATGATCTTTTTTTACTGGCTTCTTTTACTTAGCTAATATTTTTAAAATTCACCCATGTCGTGGCATAATTCAGAACTTCATTTCTTTTTATCACCAAGTAATTATTGCATGGGTATACCACGTTGTGTTTATTAATCCACCAGTTGACGGACATTTGGGTTATTGAATAATCCTATGAGTATTTGTGTGTAAGTCTTTAGGTGGACATGTGTTTCTTGGATAGATACCTAGAAATGAAATTTCTGAGTTTATGGTATGCTTATGTTTAATTTTTGTAAGAAACTGTTACAGCATTGCTGTACCGCGTTACATTCTCACTAGCAGCCTAAGAGGGTTCTTGTTTTTCTGCATCCTTGCCATTGTTTGTTATTATCTGTGTTATCAACTATAGCCATTCTGCTGGGTATGAAATAGTAGCCGATTGTGTTTTTTAAAGTTGCATTTCCCTAATGACTAAGAATGTTGAGCATCTTTTCGTGTGCTTATAGGCAATTCATGTTATCTCCTTTGGAGAAATACCTATTTAAATCTTTTCACATTTTTTATATTGTTTGTCTTATTAAGTTATAACAGTTTTTATATTGTGAATACAAGGCCTTTATCAGATATGTGATTTGCATATGCGGTTAACCCTTGAACAGCACCTTGATCAGGGACACCACCCCTCACAAACACCACCTCTCATCGTGCAGTTGAAAATCCACATATAACTTTCAACTCCCCAAAACTTAAGTTGTCTCTTGGTATCTACAGGAGACAGGACCCCCTGTGGATTCCAAAGTCTGCGGATGCTCAATTCCCTGTATAAAGTGGCATAGATCGGTGCCTACAGTCACACCCCACACACAGACACACGCATCTGTGGACTCCCAGCCACACGAATCAAAAATAGTGCAGATATTTATTGAAAATAATAGTCATATAAGTGGACCCACACAGTTTACACCTGTGTTACTCAAGGGCCAACTGTATTTTCTCCCTACTGGTATATTTTAAAGCACAAAAGGTTTTGAATTTTGAATGAGTATAATTTATAACATCTTTCTTTATGGAATGAGAACAGATTTTCATTCTTGCCGATGTGTAAAAACATGGTGATATCTTCATCCATTAAGTGTTTACTCTATTCTCCAGCCTCCAGGGTCCTATAGACCACCCCCTCCTATGGGTAAACCACCAGGTTCAATTGTAAGACCCTCTCCTCCACCGGCAAGATCATCTGTTCCTGTGACCAGGCCACCTATCCCAATACCACCACCCCCACCCCCACCCCCTCCTCCTCCACCTCCTCCTGCAATGATAAAGCCACAAACTTCAGCTGTGGAACAGGAGCGCTGGGATGAAGATTCTTTCTATGGCCTCTGGGATACCAATGACGAACAAGGACTGAATTCAGAATTTAAACCAGAGACTGCAACAGTTCCATCTGCTCCAGTGTTACCACCCCCACCTGTCCACCCTTCCATCCCCCCTCCTGGCCCAATGCCTATGGGTATGCCACCAATGTCCAAACCACCACCAGTGCAACAGACTGTTGATTATGGCCATGGCCGAGGTGAGTAATGGTGGTAAGTTTGTATTTGGAATTCTAAAGGAATTACTAGCTTCAGGTTTGCCTCTCTTAACCTTTACTCATGCCGCGTTTTATCCCTGATTTTGTTTACCAGATATATCCACTAACAAAGTTGAACAGATCCCCTATGGAGAAAGAATAACTCTGCGCCCAGATCCACTTCCTGAAAGATCAACTTTTGAGACAGGTGGGAGTCCCAAAGAGATCAATATTGAAACTCTTAGGACCTAATTATCACATGATTTTCACTTTGGTAGGATTATTTGGACCTCTTTTTAATATAGATAAAAGTTTCATAAGTTGAAATTAGGGCAACAATTTATACTTGTTCTAAAGTTAGATTTGTACTTTTTTGCTTTTATTTCAGAAAAAAGGGTATTGTTCTTATATCATACCCTGTAATTGTTTTTGTAGAGCATGCAGGCCCACGTGATCGTTACGACAGAGACAGAGACCGTGAGCCTTATTTTGATCGTCAGAGTAATGTCATGGCAGATCATCGAGACTTCAAAAGGGACCGAGAGACACATAGAGACCGAGATCGGGATCGAGGTGTCATTGACTATGACCGGGATCGGTTTGACAGAGAGCGCCGACCTCGAGATGATAGGTACGTTGTGAAAAATGTCTTTGCCAGGTGTGTAAATTGTCATACACTTGCGTTCAGCAAAAATCAGTGTATCTAAAGGAAATTTAGTTCATGACATTCTTTCATGCATACAATTTGGAGAGGGAAGAGTAGTTCTGGACCAATTTTCAGGGAACTGGATGCTTGAGTTTTACCAGCTTGAATTCCAGAAAATTAAACGGGTGAAGGAGATGCCCAGAAAGGGAAGGAAACAACGTTGTCAGTAAAGATATAGTCATCTTTTACTTAATAGTAGGCAAACAATTTTTGCAATTCGTGAGCTCTTTAGATGTGTGTATGCAAGGCAGATTTAAATGGAAAAGCAAAATAAAAATACAAATATTGACTATGTGTAGTTGCCACTTACAGAGAAAATTGGGCAAGCAATGGTGTTGCATTGTGAGACACAGACCTCCAGTTTATTTTGGCTTTTATTTACCAAACCACTTCCTGTTACACCTTCTAGGACGCCGTCATATCGAGACAAAAAAGACCATTCTTCATCCAGAAGAGGAGGATTTGATAGGCCATCTTATGACCGAAAGTCAGACCGACCAGCCTATGAAGGGCCGTCCATGTTTGGAGGTAGAGCAGTACCTTATTGACGATAAGGATGTTGAAAGTGCGAACAGCAGGCGCTTCCCATTGTAGCTGTGGGTTTAAACTTTCAGAGTAAAATGCACTCAGGTTTCTAAGACATGGCAGCTTTATCTTCAAAAAAAGCAATGTAATTAATAAAACATAATAAGTTGCTTTTTTATATTTTTAAAATTTTGGAAAATATTAATAGAAACAATACCACTTACAATCTTACCACCCACAAACTCACAGCTATTATAATTTTATATATTTTCCTCTCATTCTCTCTAAACATGCATATTAATGAAGTTGTAATCAAAATATAAATACAGTTTCTTTATTGTGCTGGTTCCCATTGATCATGTTTTTTACACATTTTCCCATATGTAAACCTGTTATACTAATGGCTCTGATATTCTCTGGAGCGGATAAAATATAAGACCCTTTGTTGGACGTTTGGGTTGCTTTTAATTTTTCACTGCCATAAATTCCACTTAAATTAGAAATGTATGCCCACATATATAGACACACTCTTAAGTCATGCTAGGGACTATCCAGTAAGTATGTATTATTCTTCTTTATCCTGTTTGCTTAACTTTTCCCCTAAATTTAATACAAATTAGGATGAATTGAATAGTTTTAAAAACATTGTTTGCCTGAAATCATAAGTAAATCTTTTTATTTTCTTGATTTCCATTACTTAAAATTTCTCTATTTAAGGTTAAAAGTGCTCCCAAATCATTATGAATTATATTATTTTAGGACGAGTGGAGAGAGTTGATATTTTTAATAATTACTTATGAGTAGTGTATTTTGTTCAACTGCTGGAATTCTAGGAGAACGAAGAGCTTACCCAGAGGAGCGAATGACCCTGCCAGCCCCTTCACTAAGCCATCAGCCACCTCCAGCTCCACGGGTTGAGAAGAAGCCTGAGTCTAAGAATGTGGATGATATTTTGAAACCGCCTGGCCGAGAGAGCAGACCTGAGAGAGTGAGTCCTGTGTAGCTGACTAGTTTTCTTGCAAATCAGAAGCTGATAAGAGATCTTTCTAATTTAATCTCCTGAACAGAATTTCTCTACTTTTCTGTAATGTACTAATAATACCAAATTCAAGGCATTTTACCATCCCCAAATTATCATATAATCTGATAAATTACCTACCCTATAGAATCTCAGAAATTAGAGCTTAACTCTTTGGCAAAAAAAAGATAATCAAAAACTTTAGAAAATAATAAGAGTTTGATTAATTGCATTTTGAAGAGGGAAAACATAGATTTGGTTGTAAGGTATGTTGAACAAAAAGAGGAAGGATTAGGAGGCTTGATCAGTTTAGGATTGCTTTCCTAGTGACCTTCAGATGTATCCATTCTTAAATTATCTTATATGACAGAATAATTAGATTCCATTTCAGTAAATTGGTGCAGGAGATTTTCATCAGATATTTTGACTCCATATAGGTATATACATCATCTTAAAACTTATTTTGTTATCAATATAGCTACCTCAGCTTTTCTGTGGTTACTGTTTGTATGAAATATCTTTTTCTATCCTTTTCTTTCGATGTCTTTGTGTCTTTGAATGTAAAGTATGTCCCCTATAGTTGGATCATGTTTTTTTATGCAGTCTGACCATTTCTGACTTTTAATTGTTTAGTTTATTCACATTTAATGTTATTGATATAGTTGGCCTAATTACATTTTTGGATTGTTCAATTGTATAGAAATTCAGTTGATTTTTGCATGTTGATCTTATATCCTGACACACTGCTAAACTCATTAGTTCTTATAGATTTTTATTGGATTCCTTAGGATTTTCTATATTCAAGGTTATGGCACCTGCAGACAGGGGTGATTTTACTTCTTCCTTTTCAATATGGATACCTTTTATTTCTTTTTCTTGCCTAGTTGCTTGGGCCTAGTACCTTCAGTACAATGTTATGTAGATGTGTGAGAGTGGACATTCTTATTTTATTCCTGATCTTAGAAACTTTCAGTCTTCCATCATTAAGTATGATGTTAACTCTGGATTTTCAGTAGATGCTTTTCATGTGGTTGAAGAGATTCCTTTCTGTTTCTAGTTTGTTGAATGTTTTTATCATGAAAGAATGCTGGATTTTGTTGAATGTTTTTTCTGTGTCAATTGAGGTTTTTGTTTTTATTGTGATTTTATTCTATTGTTTGTAGTTTTGTTTTTTATTCTGTTGATATGATGTATTAGTTGCTTTTCAGACATTAATTTGCATCCCTAGGATAAGTTCACTTGGTGTATAATTCTTTGTATGTTTTTGGATTCAGTTCACCAGTGTTTTGTTGAGGAGTTTCGCATCCCTATTCGTAAGAGATACTGTGGTTTTCTTGTGATACCTTTATCTGGTTTTGATATCTGGTATCTGCTTGATTGGAAATGCTGACCTCATAAAAGGAGCTGGGAATTGTTCCTTTCTCTTCTGTTTTTAGGAAGAGTTTGTGAAGAGTTGGTATTAATCCTTCTTTAAATATTTGTTAGAATTCAATAAGGTGGTCATCTGGGCCTCAGCTTTTCTTTGTGGGTAGTGTTTGATAATTCA
>VMDR010005988.1:0-48018 GCA_007922815.1 Macrotus californicus
TTCTTTCTCTCTCTCTCTCTTTCTTTCTTTCCTTCAAGATTTTGTCTTCACAATAAAACAAAATATGAAGCTTAGAACTGGATCATTTGGCCCTTTCTCTTCTTTTCTCTTCCCAGTTCAAAATGCTTGACTCTCTTAATAGTCAGTGTTTTCTTAGATCTGCCATTGTGCTCAATGCATTCAAGCCTCTGCACAATCTTCTTTGTGGTTTTAGCCTTTTTGCAGAAAATTGGCTTGGTCTGTCCACCATAGTCACTCTGCTTCCTGTCATTACACCACTGACCCTGCGCCTACCGAGCACCCTGCCCTTCTTGCACTGTGTCACTTTGTGGGGGTGATGTTTGCCACACTTACAGAAAGTGCAGCGGGTTTTAGGGACATTCACCATGTTTGCGAGAGCACTGTCAGCGAGGAAAGCAGTATTTCTGATTTAAACAGTTTATTTTGTTTCAAGTTACTTCGGGAAGTTTGGATTTTCTCAAATGTCTAATATACATTTATATTTGTGCAACTAAAATTTGGTTGCTTCTACCAAAATAAATAAAATCTCACCACTTGATTCCCTTCAAGTTTTTCTAGCATACTTAAACATGGCCAGTCCCGCTTTTAGAAATACACTTGTATAAAGTAGCACATTCCAGTGGTTTCCGTTATCAAATATCGGGGGGACCAAAAAGTCTGTGTAGTTTTTTCCATAAAATCAAAGATGCATTTTTCATTTTCACCAATAACTTTTTTGATTTGGATATTTTGACAATGTCAGCCATCTCCCTTGTGGTAGAACATTGGTGGTTCTCAGTTAATGTCTCGATTTGATCTCCATCAACGTCAGCGGGTCTGGGTTTACCCAACCACCATGCAGCATCGTCCAGCGAAAAATCTCTAGCCGAAACTTCGCAAACCACTTTCCACACATTTGAGCAGTCACAGCACCTTCTCCATACACTGCACAAATCTTTTATTGCATTTCAGTTGCATTTTTACCTTTCTTGAAATGATAAAACATAATATGCTGGAAATGTTGTGTATCTTCTTCCATCTTCAGTATTGAAATGGCTGCACAAAAATTCACCGATTTTGACAAGTTTTTTGTAAATGCACACTGATATAACAGCTGTCACAATACAATCTAACAAATTTGTTTCAAATGAAATTAAGACAGCGAAGCACTACTGGAGCCATCTTATGGGAAAAGCCAAACAAACTTTTTGGTCAGCCCAATACTGTGTAATAAACCACCACAAAACTTCAGGACTGAAAACAACCACCTTTTTATTTACTCCCAATTCTGTAAGTTAGGAACTTGGCCAGGGCAGAACAGGGAAGGTGCACCTCTGTGGCCTCAGCTGGGGTCTGGCTGAAACAACTAACGTGGGACCATACGTCTGCAGTCTTGTCACCTGGGTTCCTCATTTCTCTGTGTGGACTCTCCACATGGCTGACATGGGGATCTCAGGGTCCCAAAAGGGAGCGTTCTGAGAGCAAACACTCCGAGATGGAAACACTCATCAAACTACTACTGACACCCCAATAGCTGCTGCCCCACTGGTGACACCCCAATAGCTGCTGCCCCACTGGTGACACCCCAATAGCTGCTGTCCCACTGGTGACAGCAAGTCACGCAAGAGGGGGCTACATATTGTGTGCACGCCGGGTGTGGGCCGCTGGAGGTTGCCAAGGCAACCATCCACCACACCTGGAGCCCAAACAGAAGGTTCACACATGGCAGGAATTTACTCCCTCACATACTGCCAGTAAACCCTAAAAAATTCTTTCTTTTAAAGGGAAAACAGTAACTTCTATGACCTGAATAGAAATTTTCCTGATGCTTTCGAATTTAACGATGTAGTAAGGCAGCCTGAAACTGTGGCAGTCATGGAGTGGCTGAAAACAGAGACATTTGTCCTCTCCGCAAACCTCCACGGGGGTGCCCTGGTGGCCAGTTTCCCGTTTGATAATGGTGTTCCAGGTAAGCACACATGGGCCCGGCTCTGGCTTTCTAAGTCCAGAGTGAAAGTGTAAACTCTCCCCCTCACTGAACTTCTCTGGCAAGGGTAGAAAGGGCCTCATTTTCTCAGCCCTGAGCCATCCGCCCTGTAATTCATATACAGTAGATGGGCAGCGTGGCTCAGCTGAACGGCAGCAACGGGAGTGCTTGACCTTCGTCACTGAAACAGTGAAGCTGTGATTTAGATGATCTCACAAGAGGCCACACGGCCACGAGAAAATACAACCAGAACAACTTACCCTTCTTTGCTAATCCTATGAGGGATGATGATCGCGGACTCCTCTTAAACCTCTGTGGGGTGAGGTACATCCCAAGGACTTAAAATACGGCAGTGGCTTCATTTAACCCCTACAGAACCTAAGAGAACTTCGCTGACCTCCGGAAATGAGCAAGAGGGACTACAAGGCTATTTCAGTGTTAAGCAGATTTAGGAGTTCAGATTCGTGGGTGGCTTTTTGTGTGTGATGCTGCCTGGTGTGTGTTCATTAAGCACTGGGAAGAAGGGTGAAGGGACGTTCATGGAGGAGGGTAGAGGATTTCTCTCTAGGAGACAAAGCTGTAGTGTGGGATGTGATGGTGGTCTGGGCCTGTGCGCCCCCTCTCACTGCACTGTCACCACAAAGGCCTTGGTTTGTCTCTCACGTGTAGCAACTGGGTCATTGCACTCCCGGAGCTTAACCCCTGATGATGACGTTTTTCAACATCTTGCAAATACCTACGCTTCAAGAAATCTCAACATGAAGAAAGGAGATCAGTGTAAAAATAAAATGGACTTTCCTAATGGGATTACAAATGGGTACTCTTGGTATCCACTCAAAGGTGAGTTTCCTTTCATTTCTATCATGTGCCTTATGGCCTGCACCCAGAGGTACTGGCTGGTGTTTGAGGACCCCAGGCATTGTCATAAGTTTGTTAGGCACAGGGCATTCCCTTCCATCACAAGAACAGTGGGGGCGACTGGTCATTGGGGAGGTGCTTAGACAGGTTCCTCACTGCCAAGGCTGCCTTCCTTCATTCAGATGCTTGCTCAGCTTTTTCCTACTGTGAGTCAGGAACTATGCCCAGAAAGATGAACAGGACACTGATCTTCACCCCAAGTTTAATACGGAAGAGCGACATGCAAATAAAGAATTGTAACGACAGTATAATTAGAATAAAAATAGAGATCTAGAAAAGGTACAGTGTGTACCAGAATGTAAAGCCAAAATACAGCAGGAAGGGTGAAGACGTTGGAGAAATTGGGAGCTTATAGCTCATCTAATGGGGACAGCTGCTCCTTGGATCCAGTTAATTACTGCTGTGCTGCAGTGGGTCCCATGATTGCCGGGTCTTCCAGTTTGTAAAACAAGCTGGATTTGTACCTGAAGCCTCATGATTCCAAAGCCTCTTTGCAGGCTAACCAAGAGAGCTCTTCAGGCTGGATACAGTGGGAGAGGCCTCCAGTTTTCCAACTGTAGAACAGGATGGCCAGGTGAGGGAGGGGAGGTAAGGAAACTGCCAGGCAGGGAACGTGGGAGTGGGGATGCTCTTATCAGAAGGAATGATGACATCAGAAGGAATGATGACAGCAGAAGCCCAGGGACGTCAGAGAACTCATTCTAGTCTGGGAACTGAGAGATGATAGGAGGAAGACGGAAGGATGTGAGGGAGGACAGTGGGCTGGATCCGGATTTCCGCGGCCTCAGTGGAAAGTGTTCCTTTTAAGGCTGGTTTGCCTGAGTCTCCCAACAGCAAGCTTCAGGCTGCATTTCTGCAGGCGGGTCAGTTGCCCAGTTGTTACTTGGGTGCATAGGCCATCAAGCAGTCTTGCACAATGTGTTCCTTCTGTGTCTGGGAGGCTTTCTGCCAGCTTCCCAGGTAACATAAATAAGCATAGACCACAAGACTTCCACAACATCCCAGACTTCTCTCTGCTGTCCTAGGTACAGCCTCCCCCAGCCCCCACCCCAGCCCCAGGGCTCCAGCCTGATCCCTGCTCTCATTCTTCATGGGGAGGAAAGCACCCCCCCCGCCCCCCACCCGACAGCAGAGCTGCCCTTCATGTGCACTGTGTGTAAGTTTCAAGACAGATGCAGGTGTGTGGGACATTAGCAAGGAGCCCCGATCTTACTGTCGGGAATTTTTCCCAAGTGTGCCTATGTGCAAGCTGTGTGTCCTTCTGAGAAAAAAGGCAGACAGCCTGCTACTTTCAGGAGCTTTAAACAAAGCATTCTGGCTCGGCCTGAACGTTTTGTCAGCCAGCCTGCCTGGCCTCATCCGGAGGTGCACACCTCTCCACACTTGGCACTCTCAATCCCGCATGCTTTGCTCACCTGTTTGGCCGTGTAAATTCTACCTGCCTGAGACACAGCCATCCTCCAGGGGCTTGTGTTTTGTTCCTCCATTTTTTTCCCTCTTCTAGTTCATGGAGAAAATGAGGTCAGAAAGAAATACAAAACTCTTATAAAAAAACAGAAAGGATACAGAAATTCTTCCTGGCTAGAATCTGGACCTATATAAATACTATTTAATATTTAAATAATCTCTTGATTTATCAATATTTTGACCATTTTTAGCATAACTTTTTGTTCTACTTTAGTACTTCCCAAATACTCTGATCTAGTTAACAATGCATATCTTACTGGGCAGATACCATGTATAACAAATTAAAATATGGCAGAAACTACTTCCTTCAAAGTTACTATATTTCAGCAAATCCGAAGTGGCATTGATTTGTAAAATACAATGTACTACTGAGAAAGAAAGAAAAAATATTTCCAGCCAAACAAATGACACCATGATGCTTTCCAACCATCAGATGTAAGACACATCCCAATTCAGAGACTTTAAACTACGGAAAGTTTTGCGCCTTAGAAAATCTGAAATATGATTATAATCCTTTGAAAACAGACTCTCCAGCGGCAAGAACTGGAAAGTAGGCAGGACAACGGTGGCCCCGAAACAGCAGCTGCCTGGGCCCCCTCCCTCCCAAGAGTCAGCCAGCACCCTTGTTTCCTTCCCAGAAACAGGTCAACGTCATGGAGGGCACAGGGGCTCGAGCAGGAGCCTGTGCCCTGGTCAGTCATCCCCTGGCGGGACTCCCTGGGCATGTAACTTATCATCTGTGATTGAGTTTCCCCATCTGCACGGTGTGGGTAATAACTGCTGGGAGGCTTTACCGGAGCTGACACAAAGCTCTTCAAATGGTGCCCGGCCACAGTGAGCGCTCAGTAAGCGCTGGCAGTGATTGTTCCCCCAATCAGTGTACTTAGCTTTATGCAGCAAATGTAACTATGAATGGTGTGTAGGGATATTTCTAAATAATCTCACTGTAGTGTACATCTGTTTAAAATGTATTTAGGGAAGAAATATAATTTGAAGAATTCTTTTTTGTAATGTATGATTACAAAATAGAGCCTTCCCCTACCCCTCACTTCATTTTATGCACAGTGGTACTTCAGTCAGCTGTGATCTAGTTGCCCGTTCGGGGATATTTAGGGTTGCCTGGCCATGACTGGGTGATACATTGTCAAGTCCTGACTTTATGTGCTAATATGTCAGATTCACCTTTTCCTGTTTACACCCATTTTCCTTGCAACTGTCTGGTGCACTTGTGCTCAAGGCATGGGACACTGGGCTCCACTCCAATTTTAGACCTTAAAAAATATTAAATATGCTTGTGTTTAGGTGGAATGCAAGATTATAATTACATCTGGGCCCAGTGCTTTGAAATTACGCTGGAGCTGTCGTGCTGCAAATATCCTCGCGAGGAGAAGCTTCCACTCTTCTGGGATTCCAACAAAGCCTCGTTGATTGAATACATAAAACAGGTGCACCTAGGTTTGTGAGATTTTCTTATTAACTCCTCTTAACAAAAAACATAACATCTTGGCAGAACCTGTGGGCTGAAGAAATGCGAGCCCCTATTTGGGTCTTCTAGGCGCAGCTTCGTTTCCGTGCCAGGAGTAATGGTTGAGAATTCTCTGGGCATGAGTATCTGCAGCGTGTGAGAAAGGCAGTGCCCACAAGTCCGTATAAGAGAGAGTATGGTGTGTGTTACTTTCATGGGGGGGGTGTCAAGTCCAGAGTACGTCTCATTTTACATGTTGAATGACTTGGAAATCTGGCGAAAGGTCAGGAAAACAGGTTGTTACTGTTACATCATCACCCGGCTAGAGGAAAGCCAAGTCTGCTTGTCATCCGCCGTGCAGTACCGCAGACTGAGGACATTGGACAGGCCGCTTTGCATTTTTCTAGGGCTGGGGTAACCATCGAGCACCATTAGCTTCAGCTCCTCCCACCCTCCACTCTGCCAAATGACCTGGCACTGGGAATCTTCCCAGCTCGTTTCCTGACAGCTGACTGGCCTGTGTCACAGATGGACAGACTAAATGGGGCAAGAGTGGTAGTTCTCACTCGTGTGCAGCCGACTCATGGGGAGGGTTTGTTAAAACACAGACCGCCAGCTCCCATCCCCAGAGTGTGATGCAGAGCGCGGTTAACATCTTCCCAGGTGATGCTGACACTGCTGATCCAGAGGAACCCTGTGCTGGTGGTGGTGATGATGAGATCACACACCGTCCGAGTTTGCTGGAGCAGTGTGTGTGTGTCTCTGGGCCGGGTGTGGAGGGCTTTTCTGCCCTGCTAGAGTGGAAGTTATTTTTCTCTGTTCAGAACAGCTTGAGGGGAAGAAACATCAGGAATTGGCATAATAGTGAAGCTACCACATCAAACCAAAGTGGAGGGAGTATGCTTGTGTTGTAGGTGTGTGATTGAGTGCCTGCTGCATAATTCCCGTCGTTTTCTGCATGTTTCATACCTGCTAAAGAGAGATGGAAATGGCTGGCGGAGGGAAAAGTGACAAGCACAGGGGTGCAAGGCTGAGTGCAAGGAGAATTAGGAGCTTTCCTTGGCCGCACATCCCCAAAATGGATACCCGTCCCCCCTTTCCGACCTACAGTCCCAAACCCGTGCCTCCCGATCCCAACACAAGCTCACAGAGATTGTTGGTGAGCTCACAGGACTGCGTCTACCTGGCTGAGACACATAGGGGGCAAGTTGATTCCCCGTGACAGATGCTACAAAATTTCATCTTTCTTTTTCACCGGCATCTTACTAACATTTATTAAGCTTATTATGAGTCTTTCTCCTTTCTAGTTGTCATCAAACTTCGTTTGGGGTCCTCTCTTGCTCAATATTCTGGTATTTCCCCACTAGATTTTCCTTTCTACCTATATTGATCCTTTAGTGTGTGCTCTGCCTATTGCTTCCTAAAATTCCTCCTTCATCAGCAGAGGGCAACTGAACATGGAATATGCTCCACGTAACTGCACCACTTTTGGAATTTCAATCTCCTTGCAAAGGTTACTCACCAAGCACTGAATTGTATCGTGCTGACACAATACTGCCAGTGAAGGAGCTTTGTAAACTGTTAAATAATACTTAAACTATAGCACAACCCGTGCCATTATTAATTTGGAAGGCTTGTAAGTCCATTTATACCAGGTTTTTAAAGAATTTGTGACCTGTCCGCCTGTCTCTGTAATCAAGTATGTACGACTCAGTTAAAAATATGTACGTGAGCACATCAACCCTGCCCCCTTGTGGTGTAAGACAGGCATTTTTTTTCCTAGTTTACTCCTGAAACCCTATTTCAAACACTGGTACCGTGTAGCCATTTTTACTTGGTAGAAAAGGTTCTCTTCAAATTGGTGCCCAGGAGAAGGCCAAAGAATATCTTTGTGGCTGGGAGCAAACAGCTCCTTATCAGTATTGGCTTGGTTTAAGGAAACTGTTGATATTTGTCCATCTAAGTCACATTCACTGGACCAGTTTTACCACTTGCTAAGATGACTCTAAGTCTCTGAGATTTTGACCCATCTGAACTCTCGGCCTGTCTTGGCCTCCTGCTCTAAGGGAAAGGTCTGGCCAAGAGGACAGGGGCCTGGGGAAGGCCCAGGCTGTTTTGTCATCTGTCCCTGTGTAAAACCTTGAACAAGCCACTTCTCCAAACTGCAGTTTTAGTTAACTGCTGGGCTCTCTATTCTACTCTATTGATCTCTCTGTTGTTCCATGTTGCTTTGATTATTATACTTTTATAGTAAAGTTTGAAATCAGGAAAAGTGATACCTCCCACTTTGTTTATTTTTAGAGAGCGGGGAAGGGAGGGAGAAAGAGAGGGACAGAAACATCAGTGTGTGGTTGCCTCTCGTGTGCCCCCTACAGGGGACCTGGCCTGCAACACAGGCATGTGCCCCAACTGGGAATCGATCTGGTGACCCTTTGGTTTGCAGGCCAGCGCTCAGTCCATTGAGACTCACCAGCCAGGGGCCTCCCACTTTTTCTTCACTCAAGATTTCTTTGGCTATTCAGAGTCTTCTGTGGTTCCATATAAATTTTAGGGTTACTTCTTCTAGTTCTGAGAAGAATGGCATTGGTATTTTAATAGGGATTGCAGACATTAAGGCCAAGATAGCAAAGGAGGGCAAGTCTAAGTTCTAGGGGCCTGGAATGCTTGTCCCCTTTCTGGGTAGAAACAAAGATGAGCAAGCCATGCCCTGGCTGGTGTGGCTCAGTGCCCTGGGTGTGGTCCCACAAACCGAAAGATCGTCAGTTGGAGTCCCGGTCCGGGCCCATGCCTGAGCTGCAGGCCAGGACCCCGGTTGGAGGCATGCGAAAGGCAACCAATAGGTGTTTCTCTCTCCCATTAATGTTTTTCTCCCTTTCTCCCTCCCTTCCCCTCTCTCTAAAAATAAATAAACAAAATCTTTTTTTAAAAAAAGATGAGCCAGACACAATGTTGCCTGTTGCTGTCCTCCCTGCTCAAAGCAGCTCTGAAGCCCAAAGTTTGGGGGGTGGCTCACAGCACCCAGAAATGTAAGCAACCTGGCCTAAGAGGATCTGGTATGCGCTGAAGCCAGTGGGACACAGACATGTATCTGTTGTCAGACGCAGAACAGGTGGCAACCGATCACTGGGTGGGCACAGGGAGAGAGCAGACAGGGTCTGCGTACCTCCCTGCCTGGACTCTGCGTTGTCCCCAACGGATGCAGAATGCCAGTTCTTGCCAAGCAGGCTTTTCATTCGTGACGCTTGGTACATTTCCAAGGGAAGGAGAGCTTTCCATTCTTCCCCTCATTTTCATGTGTGGCCACAAAATTTGTCTCAGGTTTTATTGTCCTTTGTTTATTGCCTGGGCTTTTTTCAGAATTCCACTTTCTGTTCCCCTGATGTAACAGTGTGGCTGGCTGTGCATCTCTTTGGATCTACTGATCTTTTCCCAACGTTTTGATTTCAACATGTACAAGTAAATCATGTCTTCCGGTAAAACAATTACTTCCCTGTCAGTGAAAGGTTTGGTGATGCCTGGACGGAATATTGCAAAGACATGTAAGGCATGAAGACAGCTTTGTTTGACTGATGGTCTGGGGTTTCCCTCGAATAGAAATCCCACATTTAGGCATGATCTGTGTTTGTTCAGGCAACCGTGACCTTCAAATACCCCAACCTCCCCTAGAACTGACTCTAGGTTTGGGTGAGGGTCATATGGAAGTGAATCTTTGGGTTTTTAGAGGATAGTTAATGAGGGTCAAACTGGAATATGAAGATTTTAGTGATTCCCCTAAATCCAAATCATTCCTCTTCTCCCGTATTTCAGGGCAGGTAGACTACAGGTCACTTGAAACCTTTGTTCAGTTGCGACACATACTAATATATGAGTGTCGTGTGGAGACACTGTGTGAAAATTGCAGTCTACTCTGTTCAAGTATAACCCGTTCCAGCTGAGAAGGAATTTACTACCCTTTCTTAAGGACCATGCACATTCTTTCTCTTGGTGTCTTCTGCTAACGACTCATTATTAGCATCCTGAATTCTGTTTCAGCATTACCTTAGATGCTTTTTTAAATATTTTTTTTCAAAATCTTAGAATTCCTTTTTTTTAGATTTTATTTATTTGTTTGTTTGTTTGTTTGTTTGTTTGTTTTAGAGAAGGGAAGGGAGGGAGAAAGACAAAGAGAGAAACATCAGTGTGTGTTTGCCTCTCACGTGCCCCCTATTGGAGACCTGGCCATGTGCCCTGACTGGGAACTGGACCAGTGACCCTTTGATTTGTAGACTGGCACTCAACCACTGGGCCACACCAGCCAGGGCATCTTAGATGCTTTAAAAAGATGGTATTAAGTCGGTTACAAAGGTAGTTTTTATATTTTTAGTTTGGCTTTTATTTTGTTTGATTTGTTTGGTTTTGTAGAAGTCAGTGAAAAATGCAAAAGATGCTAACAGACACCACCTTTACCACAAGCTATGCTGCTCAACGCACAGATTTTCCAAGTGGCGGGAAGATAAGCTAGCCCAGAGACCCGAAGGAGGGAGAAATACACATAGCTTCTTTCATCACTTATTCCTGCCCTTGCTGGAACAAAGTTGAATTGACATTCCAGAAATTGACCCAGTATTTGTCTCACCTACAGATTTATGTAGCTACATTCTTTCTGTTCCTTGGTATAGTTTTTCTTATACAAATAAGAAAAGAATTAAGCCCTGGCTGATGTGGCTCAGTGGATTGAGTGCTGGCCTGCAAACCAAAGGGTCACAGTTTGATTCCCAGTCAGGAAACAGGCCTAGGTTGCAGGCCAGGTCCCTGATAGGAGGTGAGCAAGAGGCAACCACACGATGAGTTTCTCTCCTTCTCTTTCTCCCTCTCATCCCCTCTGTCTAAAAACAAACTTTAAAAAAAGGATTAAGAAAAGAATATAAACTAATCAAGGCTATTTTTTTAAAAGTATTAATATTTGTTCAGCCTCCTGCCTGGAAGGAAGGTGGTCACGCAGGAGATAGCACAGGAAGAACTCTGAGATTGAGTGCTGTAGTTGGCCAGCTGGATCCTGGTTGCTAGGCAACTCCTTTTAGCACTTAGGGAGCAGCGAGGAATGAGCAGCCAGAGGGTAAACAAAGGCAGGGCCCGCACCATTGCAGTCTAACAAAGAACTTAACACAGGAGCCTAAAAGCAAAGGAAGACGTGCTCACCCACTGACCCAGGAGTCCTGAGCCTGGTTTGATAAGGCTGCCAGGCATTCCAAACAACACAAACAAACTGCGATAGTGCAGGGGGAAGGCCTTGAAGTCCGTGTGGATCATCTCCACTGGCTGGGAGACAGAGAACCTTGAGACAGTGTATTCATTCCAAGGCCTGGAAGGGGAAGGGGAGGGGTCTACAGTGCCCATTAACTGCCTGCCTCCCATCACGTATGTAAAATGAACAAATAGAGTCTGGAGCAAAATAAGGATGCGGGCTAACAGACTCCCACCCATACCTATGTTTGGGTAGTCACATCTCCCTGGGTGAGTCAGCACACCTTTACCTGTCAACCAATATGTAAACTTCTTCTCCCCCATCCTGCTAACTATATAAATCCTCAGAACAAACAAAGGACTCCCTCTCTTGGCTCTCTTGCCACATGGGGGGCCCCTGGCCAGCTGCCCGCTGGCAGGGTTGCCTCTGGCTACCTGGCCACTTGTCCCTCTCTGTTTTGGCCACCTAGCCTCTTGCTACCTCTGCTCTAGCCACCCTTGCTTTTGCTCTCCCATTAGAACCTAGCACTGATAAGCTTTATTTGCATGCTGGTCAGCTTGTTGGCCCGCAATCCTTCACTGTGTCGGCAGGAAGAACGAGGTTTCTCCCTTAACAGTGCTACATATTGTGCCCAAATTATAGGTGATGAAATTGAAGCTGGGGAATGTTTAGTGAGTGGAGAGCTGGGATTTGAACTGAGACCTCACCACATTCTTTCTGTCACTCCACACTGTGCTTATTTGTCTAATGTCTCAGAGGACATGCTAAGAAGGGTACAATAGAAATACCTTTTCAAAGAATAATGCCACTGAACCCAACAAATAAATGCATAAAAGGGTTACTAAATTATGACTGATGTTTGTGATTGGGTCTACCTAAAGATATAAAGGATATACGAGGTCTGTGCAGAAAGTTTCCAGCCAAGTACGATGGAAAATAGAGACACTTATTGAAGAAAGAAGACACAAGATACAAGAAACATTGTATGTCGGACAATGGTGCCTCAGTCCCCTTCAAAGTAGGCATCTTGGTACCTCACACAGTTCTCCCAATCGCCATCAGCTGCCCTTTCATATTTTCCTGAATCTCATCAACAGTGTGAAATCTCTTCCTTTCAAAGGTGATTTTAGTTTTGGGAAAAGCCAGAAGCCACAGGGCACCAAATCTGGGCTATAGGGGGGCTGAGTCACCTGGGTGATTTGATGTTTCACTAAAAACTCTGCACGAGACATGATGCATGAGCAGGTGCATTGTTGTGATAAAGCTGCCAATCATCAGTTGCCCATAGCTGTGGCCCTCTGAATCATCCGCATAGTTTCTGCAGAGGAATGTTCAAGCTTAATGCACAATTTGATACAGATTCGTTGCTCTGTTTGCTCAGTCATTTTGAATGTGACAGCCACACGGTACACATGCTCACTCAATGGAGTCTATCACCCCCACTGACTAGTACAGTGAAGTCGTCATTGTTCACACATGCACATTCCAGTCCACTCTCCTTGGTTGCCAGGTCACATCGATGTCGTGCAAGTCATTTTCATTATATTAATAATGGCTAGACTTTTTCTGGACAGACCTCGTAAAACTAGAAATTAATTACAAGAAAACTGGAAAATTCACAAATATGTGGAGATGAATCAACCAATGTTGATGTGTTACTGAACAACCAATGGGTCAAAGAAGAAATCAAGAAAAATTAAAAAACACACCTTGAAACAAATGAAAATAGAAATACACCATACCAAAATTTATGGGGTGCAGCAAAAGCAACTCAAAGCAATAAAATGCCTACATCAAGAAACTTAAAGATCTTAAACAACGTAAGTTTGCACCTCAAAGAAGTAGAAAAAGAAGAACAAACTAAGCCCAAAGTTCAAAGGAAGGAAAACAAAATATCAGAAGAAATAAATGAAATGGAAACTAAAAATGAAAAAAAAAGATCAATTAAACTAAGAGCTGGTTATTTGAAAAGATAAACAAAATTGATAAACTTTTAGCTAGACTCACCAAGAAAAAGGGTAGAGTAAATATCATATAAAATGTAAGAGAAGACATTACAAGTAATTCCACAGAAATACAAAGAACCACAAGACACTACCATGAACAATTACACATCAAAATATTGGACAACCTAGAAGAAACGGTTAAATTCCTAGAAACGTACACCTACCAAGAGTGAAACATGAAGAAGTAGAAAAGTATGAACAGACCTTTTACTAGTAAGGAGAATAAATCAGTATCAAAAAATTCTAAGAAACAAAAGCCCAGGATCCGATAACTTCACTGGTGAATTCTATCAAATATTTTAAAAAGAATACCAATTCTTCTTCAACTCTTCCAGAAAAAGAAGAGGAGGAAATCCTGTCAAACTCAATTTACAAGGCCCTCAGTACACTGAAGCCAAAACAGGAAAAGGACACATGGAAAAAAATTACAAGCCAATATCCCGGATGAACAGAGCTGCAACAAAATCCTCAACAAAACACTAGCAAGCTGAATTCAACAGAGCATTAGAGGAATCATATCCCATGATGAAGTGGGATTTATTTGAGGAATGCAAGGGTAGTTCAATATCCACAAATCAATCAATGTGATTGATTTATCACTTTACCAAAATAAAAGATAACAATCACGATCATCTGAATAGATGCAGAAAAAGTATTTCACAAAATTCAACATATCCATTATGATAAAAACTCCCAACAAAGTGTTGTATACCTCAACATAATGATGCCAGCTATAACAGTCCCTCAGCTAACATACTCAATGGTGAGAAGCTGCAAACTTTTCCCCTAAAATCAGGAACAACACAACAGTATCCACTCTTGCCACTTTTATTCAACCTAGTACTGGAAATCCATGCCATAGCAATTATGCAAAATAAATAAATAAAAGGCATCCATTCAGAAAGGGAGGCATAAATTATCACTATTTGTTTTTTTAATTATATTTTATTAATTATGATGTTACAGTTGTCCCAACTTATCCCCCTTTGCCCTCCTCCACCCAGCAGCCCCCACTCCCTCAGGCAATCCCCACACCATTGTTCATGTCCATGGGTCACGTGTATAAATTCTTTGGCTTCTCCATTTCCTATACTGCACTTCACATCCCCAGGGCTATTCTGTAACTACCTATTTGTACTTCTTAATCCCCTCATCTCTCACCCATCCCACCACATCCCCTCCCATCTGGCAGCTATCAAAACATTCTCTCTATCCATGATTCTGTCTCTGTTATTCTTTTTTGCTTAGTTTGTTTTTAGTTTCAATTGTTGATGGATATGTATTTATTGCCATTTTATTGTTCATAGCTTTAATCTCCTTCTTTTTCTTATACAAGTCCCTTTAGCATTTCATATAATGGTTTGGTGATGATGAACTCCTTTAGTTTTTTGTCTGGGAAGCTCTTTATCTGCACTTTGGTTCATTTTAATTATGATGTGTCTTGGAGTGGGCCTCTTTGCATCCATCATAATTGAAACTCTGTGCTTCTTGGATTTGGGTGTCTAGTGCCTTCACCAAATTAGAGAAGTTTTCTTTCATTGTTTTTTCAAATAGATTTCCAATTTCTTGCTCTTTCTCTTCTCCTTCTGGCACCCCTATGATACAAATGTTGGAAAGCTTGAAGTTGTCCCAGAGGTCTCTTACACTATTCTCATTTTTTTTTTATTCTTTTTTCTTCTTGTTCTGATTATTCTCTGGTTCCTTATGTTCCAAATCATTGATTTGATTCTCAGCTTCATCCACTCCACTGTTGTTTCCCTGTAAATTGTTCTTTATTCCTATTAGTGTATCCTTCATTTCTGACTGATTTTTTTTTTTTTATGCTGTTGAGGTCCTCACTAAGTTCCTTGAGCATCCTTATAACCAGTGTTTTGAACTCTGCATCTGATAGATTACTTATCTCTCTTCTATTTAGTTCTTTTTCTGGAATTTTGATCTGTTCTTTCATTTGGGCCATGTTTCTTTGTCTCCTTGTTTTGGCAACCTCCCTGTGTTTGTTTTGTATGTATTAGGTAGAGCTACTTTGACTCCGTGTCTTGGTAGTGTGGCCTAATGTAGTAGGTGTCCTGTAGGGTCCAGTGGCACAGCCTCGCCTATTACCCAAGGTGAGTTCTCAAGGTGCACCATTTGTGTGGGCTGAGTACACCCTCCTCTTTTAGTTGAGCCTTTATTACTTTGACAGGTCAATGGGAGGGTTGTACATAGGCCAGTCACCTGCAAGGACTGGCTGTGACCATTGACCAGCAACCTTCACCCTTGATGGATGATCATCTGTGCAGGGGCAGGTTGGTGGTACTCTGACATGGTCTGTAGCTGTCCACTGGGTGTTCAGGCTCTGGGGTTTCCCAGGTGGTGCAGGCCAAGTTCAGCCCCACCTGTGTTTTGCCCAGGGCCACCCTGCCTGAGCTATAAAGCAATCTGAGATGACTGCTACTTGTGCTGGGCTTGAAGATTCCCAGATGAAACCAAGGTGTGAATCTAGGCTGGCTGCTAATAGTGCCACTCCTGGGGTCACTTAGCAAGAATTAGGGGTTTAGGAATTCACTGAGGCCGGTTATTGCTTGCTTGAGAATTTTTAGGAAGTTGTAAAACGTGAGCCAAGACCAGCCATTCATATGGAGAAGCCACTGTTAACAGCTGTAAGTTGGGTTGGACAAAGCCTCAGGGGATCTCCAGGGCAGGGTGAATAGTGTTAGTGAGGTTGATGGAGTCTCAGCTCTGTGGCTCTGTTAGGAGGAGGGTTCAGAAGAGGGTCAATGGCCTCTGCCTGCCTTTCTGTCTGGAAGAAAGCTGTCCGCCAGCTCTCACCTTGATGCCAGACATTTCAGTTCCTCCCTGTGTGCCACTGGTGCCTTTCAAGCTGCCACCCTGGTGCTGGAGCTCAGAGGGAGTGAGTCTGAGTAAGATTGTGAAGTCTGAGTAAAGAACTTAAGAGTTCTTTAAGAGGAA
The DNA here is from genome assembly GCA_007922815.1 of Macrotus californicus. Taxonomy (NCBI): domain Eukaryota; kingdom Metazoa; phylum Chordata; class Mammalia; order Chiroptera; family Phyllostomidae; genus Macrotus; species Macrotus californicus. The sequence continues at coordinate 16,017 of VMDR010005988.1, forward strand.
CTGCTTGGGACTTCAGAAGTTTCTTCCACCGACTCAATCTCCACTGGTTTTTGCAGCCAGAAGTTATGGGGACTTATCTTCCTGGCACTGGAACCCTGGGCTGGGACTCCTTGCTCCAGAGATATCCCTCCCAAATTTTTATCCACCACACACGGATGTGCAACCAGCCCATTTAGCATCTCTGCACCCGCCTTCCTGTCTGGGTGGATTTGGTTTCTTTAATTCTATAGTTGTCAGACTTCCATTCAACTAAATTTCTGATGGTTTTTAGTGACGATTTTCTTATAGGTTACTTCTAATTTTGATGTGGTTGTGCCAGGAGGCAAGCTGTGTTTACCGACGCCTCCATCTTGATCAGAAGTCAAGTATTGCTGTTTGCAGGTGACATATCATATATAGAAAATCCTAAAGACCCCACCAAAACCTGTGAGAACTAGTAAACAAATTCAGTAAAGTTGCAGAATACAAAATCAACATACAAAAATCTGTTGCATTTCTATACATTTACAAATTATCAAGAAAACTGTCCCATTTACCACTGCATCCAAAAGTATAAAACACCTAGGAATAAATTTAACCAAGAAGGTGAAAGACCTGTAGTCTGTAAACTTAAGACACTGAGGAAAGAAATTGAAGATAAAAATAAATGGAAAGATATTCCATGGTCATGGATTGGAAAAATATTGTTAAAATGTCCATACTACCCAAAGCTGTCTACAAATTCATGTATTCCCTTATCAAAATCTCAATGGTATTTTTCACTGAAATAGAACAAACAATCCTAAACTTTCTACGGAACCACAAAAGACCCCAAAATAGTCAAATCTAATAAAGTAAAACAAACTGGAGGCATCATGCTTCCTGATTTTTAACTGTACCACAAAGCTATAGTAATCAGAACAGTATGGTACTGGTTTAAAAACAGACACATAGATCAGAAGAGTGCCCAGAAACCAAACTTAGACATATATGGTCAATTTATTTAGAACAGGAGCCAAGAATATAGGACAGGAAAGGACAGTGTTTTCAATAAATGGTGCTGGTAAAACTGGGCGGTCACATGTGAAAGAACGAAACTGGACCACTGTCTAACACTCCACATAAAAATCAACTCAATACTGATTCAAGGCTTGAACGTAAGACCTGAAACCATAAAACTCCTAGAAGAAAACATAGGTGGGAAGCACCTTGGCATCAGTTTGGTGACAGCTTCTTCAACCTGTCACCAAAAACAAAGGCAAAAGATGGAAACTTAAACAAATGGGACTACCTCAAAAGTTTCTGCACAGCCAAGGAAACCACGAACAAAACTAAAGGCAACCTACTGAATGGGAGAAAATGTGTGAAAAGCATATATCTGATGAGGGGTTAAAATTCAAAATATATACAGAATTTATACAACTCACTAGCAGGAAGGAAACCACTGAGACTAAAAAATTGGCAGAGGGTCTGGATAGAGATTTTTTCCAAAGAAGAGTAATAGCAAACAGGTACGTGAAAAGATGCGCAATGTCACTGATACCAGGGAACTGCAAATCAAAACCACAGTGAGGGATAGTGAAGGATAGACAACTATGAAGGATCAACAGTGAAGGGTACCGCCTTACAACTGGTAGAACGGCGACTGCTGAAAAGACAAGAAGTAACAAGGGCTGGCGAGGATGTGGAGAAAGGGGAACCCATGCACACTGTTGGTGGATTGCAGACTGGGGCAGCCAACCATGGAACACAGTATGGAGGTTCCTCAAAAAGTTAAAAGAGAACTACTGTATGATCAGGCCTTCTACTTCTGGGCGAAAACACTGACTTGAAAATGAGTCTGCGCCCCCATGTTCACTGCACCATTACTTACAACAGCCAAGACAGGGAAGCAACGTAAGTGTCTGTCAATGGTCGAATAAAGAAAATGTGGTATATATATTTATTTAAAATGGAATATTAGCTAGCCATAAAAAAACAAATAAAATCTTGCCATTTGCAACATGGATGGACCTTGAGGGCATTATGCTAAGTGGAATTACTCAGAGAAAGACCAATACCACATGATTCCACCTATGTGAAATCTAAAATAAAACGAACAAAAAAACCCTGAACTTAAACTCAGAGATACAGAAAACAGATTGGTAGTTGCCAGAGGCAGGGGTGGGAGGAATGTCTGAAGGTGGTCAAAAGGTACAAACTTCCAGTTCCAAGATAAATAAGTCCGGGAGACATGCAACGTATAGCAAGATGAACACAGTTGAGAATACTGTATTGTAACTTCAAATTTGCTAAGAGAATAAATCTTAAAAGCTCTCATCATAAGAAAAACATTGTAACTATGTTAACTGGACATATTGTGGTGATTATTTTACAATATATACGTACATCAAACACTATGTTGCAGATCTGAAACTAACATGTTATATGTCAACTGTATCTCAACTTTTTCAAAAAGTTCTCAAACAGTTTATTAACTCAGAACAGCTAATAAATATTGGGCATATTTTACTTAAATAATTACAAGAAATTTTTCTCACATGCCATAAAACATGGCATTAACATTTACTTCTCTTTTTGTCTTACAGGTCTAAAGGGCCAAGTTTTTGATCATAAGGGAAATCCATTACCCAATGTAATAGTAGAAGTCCAGGACAGAAAACATATCTGCCCCTACAAAACCAACAGATTCGGAGAGTATTACCTCCTTCTCTTGCCTGGGTCATATAAATTAAATGTAAGTATACAGTTCTAGTTATTGCTCTTAAAATATTACAAAACTCACAATACCTCCTCACCCAGAAGGAATCTAAAAGAAGTCTGGAAAGTCCAGAAGTAGCACAACACATCAGGACCAAAGGAAAAGATGACATCAGACTTGCCTTTGGCAAGGACTGGGAGAGGTGAGCACAATAGGTGCAAACCAAAAAAAATCATAAAGGCCAGATCCTATTTCTTATCATACCTTTTATGATTTAAAAAAAATGGAACAAACCTTGTTAATGGTAAGCATAATTAAACGATGTAGCTGGAGTACTTACAAGCTTTATAAAGTACCATTTTAATGCCCATTTCACAAAACGTAATTTCTGCTATTAAAAAATAGATTTGGACAAAATTTCTTTAGGATCCATTAGAAGTAAAATTTAACCCACAAATTTTACTATATTAAGCGAGTGATAAACATATTTTGCAGTCCTTTCATAAGCAAATGACAGTGAGTTTTCCAATCAATGCAAGTGAAGTTCCGGGTTTTAATTCTGATTTAAGGTATGTGTTTCTGAGTCATTTCTTCCTGGTAGGAAGCATGGACTGGTTTGAGCCCAGGTAGGTTTGTGCAAATGCACTAAATGATTAAGTGCCCGATTGGCCAGATTATGCCTCTTACTTTCTGGTGATAGGACTTTTCTCTAGGAAATTCAAGATTCTTCTACTTTGTTTCGTGGGTCCGATGCCAACCATAGCAGTTGTCCTGAGCAGAGCTACTCTAGGAGAAGGTGGTCTATTCTGCAGGAAAAACTGGCTTTGTCTTTCATTATTTCATCTTCAGGACGTAATAAAGGCCATGGGTTTTCGTTTTTACAACTCTGTGGAGTTCAGAGCCCCCCTGCTCCAGAGATTATTCCCACAGTGCCCAGCAGTGGAGCTCATCGATGCTAACCCTCCTCTTAGGAATCTCTCCTCCCACCGGGTGGATGAAATCCGCCGGATGACCTCACCTCACTGTGACTCTCTGCTGTTTACTGTGACATTTCCACTCCATGAAAACAAGGGTTTTACTTGTAGTGGATCTAAAATGTTTTTATGTAATCCCATAAAGAAGCCACACCCATATGGGATAGTTATAAATAGTTCATTTCCAATTAGTTACACTAACGTCGTACATGTTGGCTTTAGCTCCTAGTTGTAGGACAAGGCTTCAGAAGCTGAAATGAATGGCTGATTCGTACCAGTTAATGGTCATGTAGATGTTATTCCCCATTCTTTTCTCTCTTCACCATATATGGTTAGTTGAGGATTTGTCCTATTTTTCCTCATCATTTCCCCTAACAACAACAACAACAAAAACAAACCTAGTTGAGGATTCAGTCTCATATGAACAAAACCAGGTAAAATTAAAACATTCTAAGGAAGCAATAAACTTGTATACTTAGTTGCAAGGAAAATGGAATAATTTTAAGAATTCCACTTTTAAATAACATGGATACCCAAGCAGGACACCCAAGGCTTGGGACACAGGGGGACAGTTCGCTCTTCACCTTTACTCCCCATGAAGACAGTGGGGCGGAAGCAGCCTATTGCTTCCTTGTGCTCACTTACATCTCCAGATACAAAGGATCTGTCTTTGTTTCACTTTGTAATTCTTGGCAACAGCATTAACAACTGTGGTCCATATCAACAGACAATGGATAACTCTTTCAATGCGCAGAACCGAGCTGTTTACTAGCCTGCGAGGCCTGGCAGACTGTTACACGTGTTCCCCAAAGGCTGCATTTTAGTGGCGGGTATTAATTAGTGTTTTCAACGTTGGCACAACAAAACATTTGAAATCATGCGGATGATTGTTTCTTGTTTCTTCTCAGGTTACGGTCCCTGGACACGCTCCATACCTCACCAAGGTGACTATTCCCAAAAAATCCCAGGACTTTAGTGCTCTTAAAATGGATATTTCGTTTCCACTCAGAGAGCAGCTGGATTCTATCCCAGTATCAAGTCCTTCGTGCCCTATGATTCCTCTGTACAGTGATTTGCCAAGCCACTCAGCTGCGACAAAGCCAGGTCTGTTCTTATTGTTAGTGACTCTTTTCCACATATTGTTCAAACAGAGCAGCATGTGAAACTCAACCCCATCACCACCTGGAATCAGGGATGACTCATGCCAGGTTACTGCACAGTCCAACTCCCTCTGTGGGCAGCGGGACAAACTCTGCCATCCTTCCCGAAGAAGATGAATGGTTGTTTCCAAATCCTGCAACAAGCAACTCGTGATAACGAGACAAATGACTTAGTCTCGATGATGAGTGGAAGACACCCCCCTATCAAGTACTGCGCACTGCTACTTAACATAGTCTTAGAAATTTGTAAGAAATTACAGCTGAGAAACAAAAAAAAGAGGTTCCCACAAGAAAAAAAAAAGAAAAAGGAGCTTATTCTGGATTCAGAGAGCCAGGCGAATATAAGCAATGAACATGAACATTTACTGATCATCTATTATATGCCAGACCTTGCTATGAGTGCTGCATACGCAGAGAGAGTGCCATAGGTAACCAGTTCTCAGGGCAGGGAGAAATGATGACAAGGCTGGAGATACTTAGTTTTGCAAATGTTTTAAGGAACTACAAGAAAGAATGGCAACTGTGTCTCGGTGGCCCAATATGGGCCTAATGAGATGACAAGGGGGTGCCTGCAGAGTCCCACAACAATGGGTCAGTTAAGTAAGTGTCCCTGCCTTTCTGTACCTGGATGCCACAGTCCTCGTTGTGCTGATAACCCCCAAATGTGTGAGTGTGGCCTCTTGCCTGAGCTTCGGACTCACATCCAACTGCTCACTGGATATATGTCCACCTGCACACGACCCAGAGGTCTCTCGAGCTCATGTTGGATGTTGAACATACTTTTTGCGAGAGCTGCTCTTCTCCTTGTATTCTGTCTCAGTTACGGGGCCCACCAAACCAGAAACCTGGGAGTCGTCCTGATCCTCCTCCTCTTTCACCCCCTGTCGTCAGGCGGTCACCACAGACTGACTTAACTATAAGTGGCGGTCAAGTCTCCCCTCCCTCCACGGCTACTAGCACCGCTCCGTTTCGGCCGTGCTCGCCCACGCTCTCCTGCAAGAGCTTTCCTCCTGGTCTCTCGCTCCCAGCGTCCCCCTCTTCCTCAGATGCACAGCCCCGGGGAAGGGGCGGGGTCTCTTTAAAACAAAAGTCAGTAACCCACTGCGTGCAGTTCCTCCCCACCTACTGTACCGTTTGTGTCCCTGTGTCTGGAATGCCCTTCTCACATTTTCTTCCCCCCTCTCCTTTAAAACTCAGTTCAGGCCTCAGCTCCTCCAGGAAGCCTTTGCTGACCATCACCCCATTCCTTTCTGCTTCACCCCCTCCCAGTCAATCTGGGGGCCCCTCCTCTTTGCTCCCCTAATGAAAACAGGTTACCTCTATTATTGGATTTATAACACTGCATTTCTCTCTTGTACTTCGTGTGTGCTGTTTTGCTAGCAGAGGGGGAGCTCTTTGGAACCAGGACCTATTTAATTTGTTTGAAAAGTGCATTTTGATATCCTCAGAGAACATATTAAGAATTAAATGAATGAACAAAGGATTCCAGCAATCTGCTACCCCCAGCCTCTCCCGGAAACTGTATAGGGCTTTGAGTCATTTTATGAAACTGGAGCCCATGCTTCGGCAATTTCCAGCTCACTAGTAACACTGACGGAAGAGTGTTTTCATACATGTATCAAGAAATAAATTCAAATATGGTGCTTTTACTGGACTTCGCATTTATCCTAAGGTTTATAGTAAAGGTATTATGTTACCTGGTAACACTACAGCTACCTTTTTCTTTTTAATCAGAAAATTTCTTTTTTACCATTAGAACTCTGTGTGAAACAATTATTTGCTACAATGAGAGTGAACCTAACTTAAAACATTATATTAAGGGGAATTAAGGGGAAATATTGAACCAAAAGAAAAATAGCATAGCAACCCTGGTAAGCAGGTCTCTAAGTGCTGTGTATCGGTCACGGAAAATGAGTTACCTTGGCTCTTATTTCAATTGAAAGTTCTGTAGGATCTGGAAACGAAACTGTCTGGGCTTGGGACGTGGTGAATGCTTGAGACTGTAAATGAACGGGAGACACGGGCATTTAGGAGCTATTCTCGTGCCAAGCATACTCTACCTGCACAAAATCATGCATGTTTAACATCAACAGAATTTGTAATCTTTTAGTCACTTCTTTTAAATCTGGTAGTAACCTAAATGTCTTGATCATTTTTATTTAAATAAGCCATAATTTATTATACTTGTAAATATATATTAAAGTATTACAGAAAATGTATTGGTGTATTACCTATCAAAGTACATAAAATTTGGCTTGATTTACCATCAAGCTCTAAACAATTTTTCAGTCATACTGAGTTCTAACTTTTCCTTTTCCAAGCAATTTTTCCCTTTTTTAATCTTGTTTTTAATTTTTTATTAATTTTTAAAATTAAATTTATCAAGGTGACATTGGTTAATACAACTAAAAGATAGCAATTTTTTGAAGAAACATGAACCAAAATCTGAATTGGTTCATGAGCTTTAATGTTAAGAAATGTTTTCAAAATAAGAAATTTTATCAGAATCATACAAAATTATTTAGAGATGAGCAAAACAATGAAAATAATCTCCAAACCAAATTGACGTCAGGCCTGAATTTACTTCAGAGCAGGTTTGTGGGTACATATTTTCAGTAGTGGCTCTGTGCCCCCCACCCCCACCCCCACCCGTGTGCAGCCAAGGCCAGTAAGCGCAGCGGAGTCACAGCTACGCCCTCACTAACCCAGTGAAGTGTCCCAGAGGAGAAACGACCTCGGAATTTTGACTATAGTGGGACCAGATCCGCACATCTCCCTGCATAACCTTCCCCACTGTTCTCCACCCTGGAATGTTCCTCAGGTTCCAAGTTCAGGTGTAACTCCTTTTACGGAGAAACCAATACGTCAAGGTTTTCGAAATAGGTAGGAGAAAAGACAGCACAGGACAGGAAAATGATAATTAGGCAGAAGCCCTGGGTGCACCCGCTGGACATTGGGTTTCCTTGCCTCAGGGGAAAGGTGTAACCAGGGCCTCTGCTGGCCCGGCTCTGTGACGTCAGGGGCCCTGGTTTGGTTTGAGAGCCCCGCCGGTGGCCCTGGTTTGGTTTGAGAGCCCCGCCGGTGCTGTTTCTGGTGTTCACCCAGGTGGAGGAAGGGGAATTAACACTGAGGTGAAAATATTTCAAAGGCAGTGTAACTTACCCAGGACCAAATCTTTTAGCTCAGGTACGAACAGAATTAGTCTGAAAACTAAAAAAACGAAACACTGATTAGCTAAAATGATCATTTAATCATATTTAAGGAGACTTCCATGAAGCAACAGTTTTCCTGGTGTAGGTACACGCAAATTGCGCAAACATGAATGAATCTGAGTGGTGGGGAGTGTTGTAAAGAAACGCTTTCGCTGCAGGTAAGTGTCAGTGCTGATTCCGGTGCTTAGTTTATCCCATTCAGAACTGAGCTATTGGACGGACTCAACGTTTTGTTCTATGACCTGCCTTTAGAAAGTAAAAATAGCTGACACTTCATTGGAAAGATCTTTTCCTAGGGAACCCAGAAAAACGAGCTTTGCAGATTGTCTCATGGCAACAGGATAAGTCGCTTACTGGGAACTTTGCCTCTTACTGTACACAGCGAAAACACAATTAGTGTCTGTTTCTTGACCGATCCCTCGTATCTTCCTCATGCTTTCGATGCAGGGAGAGGGAGAAAATGGTCAGAGTGCAATAAAAAAAGGTTAGTAACACCTGAAACAGAAGTTTGGAGAGAGTCTAACTTCATCGAATTTATATCACTAATAAGCAGGTGTTGTTCTGTATTGCTTACAAACTGTTCTATCACGCTTCAGCATCTGAACTGCTCCACAGCCCTTTGTAGACGTTTTGCAATGATTTTCAAAATTTTCTCAGTGACTTTCTAATTAATAACTTTAAGTGCACAAATTAAGACTATAAAGTTTTATTGGGCATTGGCCATGACTACCTCTGAACTTAATAAATCTAGAATGTTTCTTATTCTCAATAAACTAATATTCATGTAAATCATGAATGCTGTTTCTTTCCATTACGTCACCTTGAAAGCACATACTTATGCAGGTCTCATGAGACCCACATACTAGAGAACTGACTGCCACCGCACACCGCCTGGGAAAGAGCAAAGTTAATGACCTTTTACGAGGCAATGTTGCAGTCACTCTTCAAAGGCCAGACAGTTCTCTCATAAACTCATCCTAATGTGTTTTATTCCAAATTAACTTGTACTATGGGCTAGTTAATGAAAAGTGTGCCTTCTGGTGTAAAAAAAAAAAAACTGTGGAAAATTCACAGTGGACATGAATGAAGTTAATGGGTCTGAGAAATCATGCAAGAAAGAAATGGGATTTCCCAAACATACTTAGCCACGGAAACACTTAAACATTTTCTTAAATAATGCAGCCCGGCCCGGAGGTATGGCTCAGCTGGTTGGGCATCATCCCGCAAAGCAAAAGGTTGTTGGTTGGATTCCCTGTCAGGGCACATACCTGGGTTGTGGGTCTGGTCCCCAGTCAATGTTTCTCCCACACATGGATGTTTCTCTCTCTCTCTTTCTCCTTCCCTTCCCCTCTCTTTAAAAATACATAAATAAAATCTTTAAAAAAAATTTTAGCTCGTACCATCCCTTTGAACTTACCTTCCTAGATTTCCAAACACATTTTGGAAAATGTTGATACAGGGAAAAGTCTTTAGTCATAATTGCTAAATAAGTTAATGTCCTAAATAATAAAGTACTTTTGAAACAGAGCATACTTATAATTCGCCTCCTACAGCAATTGGAAAACAGCCTTTACCTTTCATCGATGCAACCCAGTATCAAATTTCCAGTCACAGAGAAGTTGGGCTCAAGTTTATGGCTGCCCTCTGAAACATGCTAAAAAAGTTAAGTTTAAATGAGACAAGGCCAAGTAGGAAACAGCTACTTTACAGGTACCAATTTCTAAAAGTGATCACCATCTCAATTTAGAAAGTAAATGGGGAACAGTTTTTATATTTCCAAAAGAGAATTCATTTGCAGAAATTTCCTGGTATATTTTAGCTATACTTCAATATTTAGATTTGCAACTCAGAGCATCCATTACTCCCTACCCTCCCAACAAAAGCAGGGTACAATTTTTAAATCACCTAAATTTTAAAATAATATAGGGGGAAATGTAAAAGAAAATGAAGTATAAACAAATGATTAGTCCTTTTTTTAAAAATTCCTATTTACCAGTTTTATAATAAGAAACAACTGATTTAAAGAATGGAACCCCAAATTTTAGAAGCACCAGTTTACATAATTGCTGTACCTTCTTACATATTCACTAGAGATTTCCAGACTTGATACTAGTGACCACCTAGGTCAAAGTTAATTTTCTAATCGACTAAAGATTTTTCAGCACCAAAGCAGTGTGTTTATGTGTAGTGAGTGTCTCATGAAGCTCTGAAGGACAGACAGTGAAGGACTCAGGACTGACATGTGCAGCTCGCTCTAACCGGGAACAGAGCTCATGTCCTTGCTCTCCACCAGCAACCCCTCTGGTCCACAGCTGGGCCTATCCCTTAGCAAGTGCCTTCGGAACCCAGCGTGGCGCCTCCACCCTGTGGTTTAACAAGTGTGTAACTCAAAAGATTTGGTCTTCACTGCCTCTTGAAAAAATGATTGTGACAAAAGGTGAAAAAGTATTTAATACACAGGGATGTTTTGTTTTTTAAGAAAAGTCTTCCCAATTGTTACAACTTTGATACCCTATCAACCTTTAAAGATCAGTTTCCTTATTTTCAGGATTTTTAAAACTGCCTTTTCCTCTGGTATAAACTAGGAAAAACTGCATAGTTGCTGTCCTTGACAACCAGTATCCTTTACTGAATGCCTACTGTGCACAAAATGCATTATACTGGGCACCTAGGGGAAGGTGGCACGTCAGAGGTTACAATCATCTGTTGTGCAAGAGCACAAAGCGACATGTCAGTGAATGTGATGAGCACTCAGAGTTCAATGTAGAGAAAATGACAGCGTTAATTCAGGGTTACCTCAGCTGGATGTGATCTGGTTCCTTTCTGGCTCTGGTGCTGTGGGATTAGACCCCACACTTCTCAGGGGAATGCCCCAGCTGCTAAACTATCCCTCTGGATCTTCAGCTGCCACCCATGGGAGCCCAGTCCCTCTTGAGTCTCTGCACTCCCTACCAGTCACACTGTGGTGAAGTGTTTTCTTCTGTCTGTCCTTGGTTGTAAGGCTTCTCTCCAGATAGTGTTCAGTTGGTTATTCAGCATGATTTCTCTACAGTTTAGTTGTGATTCCAGACTGGTCCTGGCAGGAGGTTCGTGTAGCTTCCATTTACTCCTCAGCCACCTTGGATCCAACCTCTGCTGGTTTTCATTGGATCCTAATTACAGTCCATTTGACAGCTTAACATACTCAACTCTGAGCACCTTCTAATGTGCTGGTGCTTTTGCATATTTCTTATAAAAGTATCATTTGTAAATGTCAAAAACCCCCTATCATATATAATTGAAAACTGGCTGTATCCTATACAGTATGGCCACAATGTACACAATTGATATTTTTAAACGGAGGAAATTTTTGTGCATACTAAATCAAAACCCCATTCAGAACCCAAACCACCAGAAAGTGCAGCCACAAACTCTCCACAACACACCATACCACTTGCAGGTGGCACCCCACGTCTACAGACCTACCACTAACCAGGCCTTAGAACCCTTATCAAAAATAAAAATCTATACTAACTAAATGAGGCCAACAGCTAACCCTGCTTGGGTTTGGGGGTCCACAAGCTCCTGATTTAAAGCCACTCAAGACTCAAGCAAGTTCCAATGCTCTGATTCATTCAATAAATTGAAGGAGTAACATTGATTTGTTGTTCCACGTATGTGTGCACTCATTGGTGGATTCTTTCAGGTGCCCTGACCCAAGATCGAACCCGCCAACTTGGCATATTAGGATGACACTCTAGTCAACAGAGCCACCCAGCCAGGGACCATGAGATAAATTCTTACTGCGCAACCATTTGTGTACCACAATGAAGATGTTCTTGGTCCCATGGGATGCAGTTTTGTAGAGGACACAAAGAAATGATAGGCAATTACAATAGGGATTTTTCATGCTGACAAGCGGCACAGTGGCTAGCTAGCCCTAATTCCCCTCCCTGCCTAGGCTACATCCCTTCCAGAAAAGATAGTCCACTATTACTTATTAAGAAGCCACTTGACAACCTGAAATGTGGTAACACAAGTGAACAGGACAGGGCACAAAGCATTTCACAGCTCTACTAAATTTTAACATGCTCTCAAATTGACCTTAGTACCTTGGAGGCTCCCAACTACATCAGGTTGCCCACTGACACATGTATTTCCAAAGCAAGCAGGCATGGCCATTCCAAAAATAAGCATACTCAGACTTGTATCTTTGATTACACAAATGGATGATATTCAAATATAATATCTATTTTAATAAAACATTATTAAGAGACAATGTTAAGTGTTTGTAAAACCCAATAATCACATTCTTGAAACAATTCTTAAACATTAAATTTTTTATTAGAATTTCAGTATGCCAACCTTCATTGGTATGGCTCAGTGGATTGAGCATCCACCTGCAAAAGGTCACAAGTTCAATTCCCAGTCAGGGCACATCCCTGGGTTGTGGGCCAGGTCCCTGGTTGGAGGTATGTAAAAGGCAACTGTCTTTCTCCATTCCTTCCTATCACTCTAAAAATAAATAAAATCTTTAAAAGAAAAATGACTACATTAGCAATGTATAGGCATGATAAATGAGTTTATTTGCACAGAGCTGAATGTTTTTTGAATAGCATAATCATTGCCTTAACATATCCTGAATAGTGTTTATAATCTAATTCTTACTACCAACTGCCCTCAGAAAAGATCCTTAATTCTATACTTGAAGTATTATAAATCCAAAATTAATAAAGCTTTACTGTATTTGAGGACACTCTTTGGCTAACGTAGTAAGCACTTCAGCCATTTATTTCTTACACTAGGTAAATTATGTGTGTGGTTATTATTTAAAGTTTAATTAGTAACTGGCAAAATCATACTTCAGTTTATTCTAAACATGGTTCCGTGGACTTTATTGTCCTCACCTGATGGTACAACTGTTATACATGGGCGTCGAACACTGGGACCGTCAATCAAGATGGCTATTTTCACTATTTTGCTGATGATTTATAATTAAATATAAATCAGGATGTTAATCTATGCAGTTTGAGACATTTTAGAATCCAATGTTCTGACCCTACTATTCTTAAAGTGATACAAAATTTCTGGACAATTCAGAGCCACGTAATGGCATTTCCAGCTAGTTTAAAAACAGTCCTATTTACTCAATTTCTCAAAATTACTCTTTGTGAATTCACTGGTTTCTAAAACAGACCTTAGGCAAAGGCCTGAAACCTAAGTAATTACCAAGAACCACAAAACTCAGCCCACGAAGGCACTTCAAAGTGTCACAGAAGTTTTCAATTTAGCCAATAGATTGCACCAAATCCTGAAATTAGGTACAGAAAAGAGCATGACATACAGGTTAAGATGCCTTGGACTTCAAAGTCCTGTCTGTGGGTAAATGACGGTTACTCTCAGACTTCTCAAACTGACATTACCACCACCTCTCCTTACTACACCACAGAAGCTGGATAATAACAAACATTTTTACTTACGCAGTAAATATGACTACCAATTTATTTTTTATCTAGAAAGAGTAATTTACAAAGTTCTGAAAGAGTAGAGAAATTAAGAATTGAAAAGTTTAATAATATCTAAAATTTAAGTATTTAAATCTTTTGCAAACTTTTTCTCCTTACATGAAAGGTACTAAATAAGTTACATTTCAATGTCCTACTTAAAGTATTTTTAGGGGGAGGGAGGCTGTTTCTATTACTAAGTGGTATCCACACAGTTGTAGGAAGTTAAATAAAAAAGAAATTAAAGTGGATTTTTTTCTTAAAAGATCTTATCAGAGGCAGAAATGATATGCCATAGATGAGAATACTGGCTATCTTCAAATTTTTCCATTACAAACACCAGTTTCTCTTTTCTTTTAAATCCTCACCTGAGGACATGTTTGTTGAGGGAGAAGAAAAACACTTGTATGAGAAATATCCATCAGTTGCCTCCCTTATGTGCCCCAACCGGATTTGAACCCACACCCCAGGTATGTGCCCGGATCTACACTTAGATCCACGGGACAACGCCCCCTCCAACTGAGCCACTCGGGCCAGTACAGTTATAAGGTAACCTCACTCTTATAAGCAGGTCACCTACGAGAAATAAGTTAGCACAATCATTTGAATTGGTTGTCTACATACTGGGCATGGCTTATTTCTCTTTTTCAGCTTCTTTGCACATGTAAAGCATGCCATAAGATGTCCAGTTTTGCCATGGACAATGCAACCATTTTTAGGTCGGCCTTGGCAAATCACACAAGGTTCAATGGCATTACTGGGCAAATTAGATTCTCCAATTTCTTCTTTGTCTTGTGTGTCTTCTTTCTCAAACTCTTTGATGTCTTCTTGGCTGTAAATGATGCTACCTGAAGTTGATGGCTGAGAAAAGTCCTCACTTCCCTGGGACTGGGAGGTCTGCGTAATCTTTTCATCACTTTCCTCAACACATGATTCTTGGGAATCATCCGCTGTATTTTTTTTACCATCAGGGACATCAAAGCCCTCTCCTGCTTGTGTCGAGTTTTCCAGTTCAGCTTTCTCAGGCATGTCTCCTTGTGCCTTCCCTTTGTCTTCAGGAAGCCAGTTCTCACGAAGGGCCCAGCACCTGTTGCAGTGTGATGGAAGGGGAGGGTTCATTTCACTGCATGAAGTACACTTCCAATAGTCCTGCAGTGAAATAAGACAGAGTTAGTTTCTGTGACACTGTAATAACTAAGTCATATTAACACTAACACCGGCAACATGCCTAAGGTAAAATGTATCACACAGCTCCGTTTTCAGCATTTCATGTTTCATATAAAGAAGTCAACGTGTAAACAGTCTTTCTTCAACTATGAGATTTTAAGGGTTTTTTTCCAGCTAAATGCTTAACCATGAACCTATAAAGTGCAGTAAGTTGAACAAGTGCTATGGGATTGACCTACTCTGTAATGAGAACGTGCCCACTCCATTTCCTTAAAGGCTCAACCCTGTGCACCACACCCTTAGTCCACCCAGTGAGTCTAGATGAAATTGCTGCTCAGCCCGCCATGGGCTCCCTTAGAAGTACTCTAAAACCAGGTCTCTGCTGAGTGTTCCCTAACTTCACACACAAAAGCAGTGCTAAAACATTCTTCAACCATCACTGCCAGCTAAAATCTGTCATCCTTGTCACTATCCAAAATGTATGCCCGTTACTTGTCTATCCTTGCCTGTGTTCTCAACTCTGTAACTGCTCATTGCTTTTAACTTATCCCAACTTCTTTCCATAACCCTTCCCCACGCAATTTGGAGAAGAAACTCCCCTCCCATCCCCCACCTCTTCACTGCACATATGCTTATCTCCTTGCCTTAACTGAAGTATGGGTCTTGCCTGAGAATGCTGTATATGTTACACTTGCCATAAGAGGTCCTACCTATCTTGCCATGAATAATGTAACCATTTTTAAATTGACCAAAAAATAACATAAGACATTAGCAAGAAGGATGGAGAATGTTCATTCTCCCACATTGGTTCTTTCAAGTTGTTGAAGCAGGGTTGTTATAACCGATAAAACCAAATACAAAGGTCTTGTAATATCAAGGGTTAGGGGTGCTTGAAACAGTTAAAAAACGTGCAAGATCTATGTCTGGAACATTTCACTCAACTTGACATCAAATGAGTCTAGTGACTTGAATTATTTTCTAATAGAGCAAAAAGTTTTTCAAAAATTTTATAGTTTTGCTTTCAGCCAAGATGGCAGCATAGTTGTAAACATAGTACTTGCCTCCTCCTACAACCACATCAAAATTACAACTGAACTACAGAACCATCATTCAGAACCACCTAAAATCTGGCTGAATGGAAGTCCTACAACTAGGGAATTAAAAGAAGCCACATCGAGACTGGTAGGAGGGGTAGAGACAGTAACAAGCTAGACCCACACCCACACGTGGCAGATAGCAATCAGGAGCAAGGGGTCCCAGCTCCACACAGGGTCCCAGACCAAGGTTCTAGTGACAGGAAGAGAAGTTCCCAGAACTTCTGGCTGTAAAAACCAGCAGGGATTAAGGCTGAGAAAAAGAGGGAACTTTTGACACCCCAGTCAGTTTCTCTTAAAGGTCCTGCACACAGACTTACTCAAACTTACTCCCTCTGAGTTCCAGTGCTGGGGCAACAGCCTGAAAGGCACCAGAAATAGAGGGAGAAACTGAATTGCTCAGCATCAGGGCAAGAGCTGGGGGCAGCTTTCTCCCAGATAGAAGTGCTGGCAGAGGCCACTGTTCCTTTGATTAGCCCTCCCCCGACAGAGCCTACAGGCAGACACCATACCTGAGTCTCCATCAACTTGGCTCATACTGTTTACCCCACCCTAGTGATTCCAAGTCCCTGCCCCACCCAACCTTTGGACCCACCCAAGCTGTTTCCAGTGGCTTTTCCATACTAATGGCTTGTCTTGGCTTATGCTTCAGATTTTCCTAAAATCTCTCAAACAAGCAATAACTGGCCTCAGTGAACTCCCGAACCCCTACCTCTTGCTAAGTGGCCCCAGGCCTGGCACTAGCAGCAGCCAGTCTTGATTTGAAGCTTGGCTTCACCTGGGCACCTCCAAGCCCAGCACAATTACCAGCTATTTGCAGATCACTTTGTAGCTCATGCCTGGTGGCCCTGAGCAACATACAGGCAGTGGCTGACTTTGGACTGACCATCCTGGGAGGCCCCACAGCCAGTGCAAACAGTGGACAGCTGCAGACTATGTTGAAGCATCACCACCCAACCACAAGCAACACACTCAAGGGGTGTACTCAGCAGGCAACAGAGCCTTGATGAAGTAAATCCTGCTCTGTAGGGTGAGTCCTACACCGCTGATCCATCATGGTGGTTGAAGGTGGGTGGTCACAGCCAGCTTTGCAGCTGATCAGACTGGGCATAAATCCCTCCCATAGACATGCCAACAGCAATCAAGGCTCAACTACAAGAGGAGGGTGTACACAGCCCACATGGGGGTGCACCTGGGAGGCTGTGCCACTGGACTCTATGACACCTACAACACTAGGCCACACTACCAAGCTCAGAAGATGTAGCAGCTCTACCTAATACATAGAAACAGACACAGAGAGGCTGCCAAAGTGAGGAGACAAAGAAACATGGCCCAGATGAAAGAACAGGACAAAACTTGAAAAAAGAACTAAACAAAATAGAGACAAGCAATTTACCAGATACAGAGTTCAAAACACTGGCTATGCTCAATGAACTTAGTGGGAACTTCAACAGCATAAAAAAGGACCAGCCAGAAATGAAAGATATAAAGAGCTTCTCAGACAAAATATGCTAAAGGAGTTCATCACCACCAAACCAATATTATATAAAATGTTAAAGGGTCTTTGTTAAGAAGAAGAAAAAAAAGGATAAAATATGAACAGCCCTGGCCAGGTAGCTCAGTTGGTTGGAGCATCATCCCAGTGTGCCAGGGATGCAGGTTTAATCCCTGGTCAGGGCACAGGCAGGAGTCAACCACTGAATGCATCAATGGGTAAAACAACAGGTCGATATCTGTCTGTGTCTCTCTCTCCCCATCCCTTCTCACCCTCTCTATCCAAAATCAATATATAAAAATAAAATGGAAATAAATATATATCTATCAACAACTGACTGTAAAAAACAAAGTAAATGAATACATATAGATATCTGTATTTATATCTATATCTATCTATATGAAATTTTGATGGTTGTCAGATAAGAAGGCGTTTGGGGGACAGGTGAAAAAGGTGAAGGGATTAAAAAGTACAAATTGGTTGTTGCAGAATAGTCACAGGGATGTAATGCACAGCATAGGGAATATGGTCAATAACATTCTAATAACCATGCATGCTATCAGATGGGTTGAGATTTATCAGGATAATCACTTAGTAAGTCATATAATGTCTAATCACTGGGGCATACACCTAAAACTAATATAATAATCTATGTCAACTATAATTGAAAAATAAAAATGATTTAAAAATTTTTTAAATTTTATAATTTCACTTTTGCATCTGGATAATTGTTTCCAACTCAGAAAGAAAAATGAGATTCCCTATTCAAATATAAAAGGCAACATTAATAAAAACTAAAGTAAATATTCAGTTAATAAAGCTCCCAGGCCCTGGCTGGTGTGGCTCAGTAAACTGAGTGCCCACCTGTAAACCAAAGGGTCGCCAGTTCAATTCTCAGTCACGGCACATGCCTGGGTTGTGGGCCGGGTCTCTGCTTGGGGGCATGTGAGAGGCAACCACACATCGATGTCTCTCCCTCTCTTTCTCCCCTCCCCTCTCTCTTAAAATAAATAAATAAAATATTTAAATAAAAAACACAAAAACAACTTCCAATACCTCAGGAATCCAGTGAGGCAATACAATGTTTAAGTCCTGATTTCTTTAATGGCATACCCTACCACATTCTAATACAAATAATATGAAAGTGTTTCTATTCAACAAGATTAACAAAACGGCCCTAGCTGATGTGGCTCAGTTGGTTGAGCATCATCCCGCAAACTGGAAGGTCACGGGTTCGATTCCCAGTCCAGGCACATGCCTGGGTTGCAGGTTTAGTCCCCTGGTCGAGGCATGTACGAAAGGAACCAATCAACGTTTCCCTCTCACATCAATGTCTCTCTCCCTCTCTTTCTCCCTCCCTTCCCCTCTAAAGAAAAATGACTGGCAAAATGTTGATAACTATTAGAGGTTAGTGATAAGTACACCGGCAATATCTGGTATGCTATACATACTGGACATTTTCCATAATAGTGTTCTTTAAAAGTTCATATTCCAGCTCAAAAAACTAAAAAATGTAGCAACAGATCCCAACACAACAAATCAAAGAACGAAAATGCTTAAATCAGAGGTCCCCTACCTCTGGGCTGTGGACTGACCAGCACTGGTCCCCGCCTGTTAAGAACCAGGCCACATAGCAGGTGAGTTTGAACCATCCCAAAACCATTCCCCCCACCCCAGGGGAAAAACTGTCTTCCACGAAACCAGTCCCTAGTGCCAAAAAGGTTTGGGACTGCTGCTTTAAATCACTGAAAGTTTAAAGATTTTTAACATTATAAAAATTATCTCATGTCAGAGAGTAGACTAGACATATTCTAATCTTGACTTCAATGTTATTTTTTGACACCTTAAAAATACATGTATACTACTTACAGCTAAGGAAATTTCAGGATCGTCTTCAAATGAATCTGTATCACTCTGTTCTGCTTCAAACACAGTGACTTGATATACCTAATAAAATAAATCCATTATTTTTTCAACCACGAAGACTTCTTAGTGGTAAGTGCTAAATACATAGCATATACCACTATATATAAGAAATTCTGAGACAAAGGTCAAATGGAATGAGTGAGTGTAAACAGGAAGAAATGGAGATCAGTGAAATCCTGAGCCAATATGATAAAAAGTCAGACAGGATGTTTAAAAGGGATAAAGCAAGAAATTCAGTATAAGCATCTTATTTTATAAATATGGAGGTATTAAGTAACAATGAATCAGTCAAAAATGTAGGCACAAATCTAGAGATACTATGTGACTTCATGTAACTACATGCATGCTTCACTTTTGTGAAAAGTAAATTAATATTAACAGAGAACTGAATTAAATATTTTTTAAAACCAGCAGACTATTATAGCAATGTTCATTAGGGCCTACTTACTTCTTGACATATTTATAAAAATATAAATAAGACAAGGAATTATAAAGCCTCAAGTTCACATAACAATATTCTAGTCTGAACCTATTAAGCTCAAGTATTTTAAGTGAAATCTGAACGCATCATTTCAATATCAACAAATATGAAAAATACTTTGAAACTTTTAGAATCAGAGAAAAAAACACTACCTGATCATCTTCATCTGAGAGTTCTTGTCCTTCTTCACTGAGGTTATAATCTTCTGAGTTTAAAGATTCAACTTCAAATTCTACACTGAATCGATCTGAAACTGAGTCTTGATCCAACCAATCACCTGATGGTTCACTTACACCAGCATCAAGATCCTAAAAGCCGGGGGTAAGAGAGACACTGTACATTATTTGTTGGCCCCCGTAACAGCCTCCTGAATGACACCCAGATTAAGATTCTAGGTCATTACTATTCAGTACATTCTTTAACCTGTTCAAAACCCCATTACATTAAGGAAAAAGGCCAAATCTACTTGATGTTCAAGGCACAATACAGTTTGACTATATTAACATTTTCAGCGTATCTCCAACAAAACACTCCCTCCCCTCAAAAATATTACCGGTCAGATCTACATTGTTTCCTAATCAAACTTGGCACTTCAGCTTCCACTTTCCCTCTCTAACTGCAATAATGAATTTTTAGTCCTGCTCACCCTTTTTTGCCAAAGCCTCTGTCAAATTATAACCAAAAGAGGTCCCTGAATCTTCGTTTTCTTTACTACTTATATATTATTCATTATATTTCCCCACATAAATTATGAAAAACATAATTATGCACACTTGTTTCTTATCGGAATTATACACACTTTAAGAGTTAAGACCATGTCTTAATCTCCTTTATATCTTCAGACTGATAGAATGCTAGTAGCTATTACAAAGCAATAATTATGAGATTTTGTATTTTATAATGAACTTTGAGGATTTCTTTGGAAGATTTTTCAGAAATAATATTTTGAAAGCTATTTCAAACAAAATTTCAAAAAAAAAAATCTGTGTCTGCTCATGTGATTCCTCCTTTTAGGTCTCTAATGAATAATGTAAGAACCTCCTTTCTGCTGTAGACCTGAGGGGCTGCTGCAGAAACAGGCAAGTTTATGAACCTCAGGAAGGAAAGTGGTGCTGGTCCTGGCCTGATGCTACTCCAGACACAAAGTGCTCAACATGAAGCACCCCAGACCGCCACTACAACCATGCTCTGGTGGCTGGAATTGACTGCTATCCCTGTAAGGTGACAGCTAGCTGCCCCAGGCAAGAAAACTGCCAAGAAGTCAAAGATCTGTTTTTTTTTGTGAAAGTTTGTAACTACAGTCACCTCATGCCCACAAGTACTCTGTGGATATCCCCTTGGACAAAACCGTCATCAATGAGGATGTCTTTAGAGACACTGCTCTGAAACACAAGGCCTGAGCAGAGGCCGAGGTCAAGTCTGAAGAGAGGTACCAGCCCAGCAAGAACAAATGGGTTTGTTTCAGTCATTAGAAATTTTTTTTTATAAAAGGTAAGTGTAAGAGCCTAATCAAATCTTTGGAATTAGTATCAGCTGCCAGCGGGTAAGGGTAGGAACATATGCAAAGCAGAATGCCACAACTAGGAAAAGCCATTAAGTCTAGGGATCAGGACACACACACTCTTTTACTCCAGACTGCCACTAAGTGGCGGCTCAACCTTGGACACATTTAACCTGTAAAGGCCACAGCTACTTCATCTATGAAAGGAGTTTGAATTAAATGATCTCCAACAAATTTCCATCATTTTAAAAACATATTACTTTATAACCACTAAAATCAAAATACTGTTTTCTTTTGTTTTTTACAGTGAGGTTAAGAAAGCAGTGGTAAAAGCAGCATTGAACAAGCTGCAGTTCTAATTCTATTAACAATCAGGTTAAATTCAGAAGTCAAGCTACAACACTTTTAATAAAGTAACCTAACAAACTGGATATTTCAATTAACTAGTGTTTAGTACACTGAGTTTAGAATAAAGGGGTAAGTCACAAGAAAAATCTCAGAAAGCATCCTCTATGGCGGGGTCAGCAAACTGGCCCACCACCCCCTTAGTTCACAAAGCTTTACTGATCACAGCGATGCCCATGTGTGCGCCTGTCGTCGACGGCTGCCTTTGCCTTACAGAGCTGAGTCGTTGCAACGGAGGCCACATTCGTTGCAACGGAGACCATGTGGCCTGCAAAGCCTAAAATAATTAGCATCTGGTTCTTCATAGAAAAAGTTTGCCCACCCCGGTTCTAAAGTATACGAAGAAAGCAGTATTAAAGGCTTTTTAAAATTCTGCCTAATGTTCAAAAAAGAATGACCCAGAAACTTTAAATACTGTGTACTGAAAAAGCATCAGCCAGGCTCATCTGGAAAGATCTTAAATTTTTAAGTCAGAAATCCCTGGTTTTATCTGAATTCCAATTGTGACAGTTACTAGTTATGAGATCATAAGTTATTTGAAACCCTCAAGTCTTAGTCTTCCCATCTACAAATGAAGTTTGAGGCTCCCGAGATGATAAAATAAGCTATCATGTAGGCTGCCTGGTACAGAGCCTAGAACATGTAGCCTTGGCTCCACAAGTTTATCAAACCGAAAAGATGAAAGGGAAGTGCACTTCCCTTTAACTCCACTTACGAGTTGGTGAATGACGACACCAAATGATGACTATAACATTCTTATATGAAGCAAAATTAAAAAATTTTTTTTGCCCTACCAAAAACTTTCACAACTAGGGACTTAAAAAAATAGATTACTTAAATAAGCAAATTAAAGGAAACAGTAAAAGAGAAAAAAATAATTAAAAAAAAAGACACGTAAATATCTACTGAATAAACTTGTTCTCCTCCTGCCATCTAGTGGCCGACACAAGTAACAGCTCTATTAAACACTGGAGAGTTCCCATCCGCAGGCACAAAATCACTGCTTTGGGAGAGAAAAACGAAGATAACACCAGCAACAAGACTACTTAAAAAGAATAGGGTTACTATCACTATTGGTTCAATCCCTTACATCTTCTAGAGAAATAAAAAAGGATCACTCAGATCCAGAACAATGGCCATGAGGCACTGCCATACCACTAATAAATGTTCTAATTTTAGTAACATTTCAAAGACCAATATTTAATGACAAGAGAAAATATTACATTTGTGAAGTACTTTTGTTAGCAAAAAACTTCCTTACAAAACTTCTTTCAGTGACATCTCTTAAAATTTTATTCCTGGCTAATACTTTGGAATTTTTATCAATCAAAAGTACTGATATTTGTCATCCATGAAACGATATGCCATATTTCATAGCATCAGTGAACAGATCTTCCTGTTGTCTAGACCTGCATATAGCAAATGTGAACCTCAGACTCTGCCAACTTATTAGCTGACAACTATAGTAAAAAACATTGTTTTATTCTAAATATTCAACACAAATTTGCCTTAAAATCCTAAAATATCTAACTAAATAAATTTTCATTTTTGTTCCCTTATTTAAAAAAAAAAAACTAAGTGGGGGGAAGGGTTTCCAGGAAACACTATAAAGGACACATGGACATAACCAAGGGGGAGGGTGGGAGCGGGGGAGGGGGGTGGGATTGGCTGGGGTGGGGGGAGAGTGGTGGGGGGGAAATTCCAACTGTAATTGAACAACAATAAAGTAATTAAAAAAACAACAACTAAATCCTCAGACTATACTCCAATTTATTTGAATTTCCTATTGGTGCAGTGGCCCACAAAATTCTCCAGTATGTAAGGTGACATCAGTAACTATTAATACTGGCCCTGGCTGGTGTGGCTCAGTGAATTGAGCAGCAGACTGCAAACAAAAGACCACCAGTGTGATTCCCAGTCAGGACACTTGCCTGGGTTGCAGCCAGGTCTCCAGTAGGGGGCGCTCAAGTGGCAACCACACATTAATGTTTCTCTCCCTCTCTTTCTCCCTCCCTTCCCCTCTCTAAAAAAATAAATTAAAAATGTTAAAAAAATAACTATTAATATTTGTAATAATTTTATCAACACACCCCAATGTAACTCAACTATCTTACACTATTTTCCCCAAACCTAAGGTTAGGGTGAGGAAGATCTACGTAAGTTTATTTGGAAAACAAAAAATTTACCAGGAGTATCTGAGATCTCGCTCCCTGGCATATGAGAGTTTGGCTTAAATAAACTCATAAAAATTCAAAAAGAAAAGGTAAGAAAAAATTATTTTATCACTGTGTATAGCAGCAATTAAATATCATACATGAACATTCTATCTGAATGCTTATTAGAACTACCAAAATTAGGTTTTAAAAGTAAGTCTTGTTAAATAAGTCATGTTTTATTTAAGCGAGAAGATTACCGGATTTGATGGAGTCCCTGCTGATTCACTGCTACTGCTTCTTTCACAACGTAACTCCCTTATTACACACAGAGCAAGGCTTTCATCAAAGGAAAAGGAAATACTATCAGACTTGTGGCGCTTCCTTTGACATTCACCAGGTAATTCGTCTGAGTTTTCTTCTGGATATGTAAGGAAAAACAAGTTAATTAAATTGCTACACAGATTTACTTAGAAATTAAGCTGTCATGAGTATTTATTTGTACTAAAATTTAGCTCCAATGGAATTAAACTGCTGTTTCAAAAGTCAACACTCTTTCATTGGCTCTGTCCACAGTAACAGCAGAATATTATTTTTAAAAGCTTTTTAAGCTGCTTTCAGAACATTATCTCCATTAAGTCACAATTCAATCTATCCACAGCTTGTACTAAACAAATAATCTAGGGTTACTGTCATAAATCAACTCTGAAGGTACAAAATTTTTTCTCTGAAAAAAACCCAAAAATGTTTAATATACTTAGAAGGTAAATCTGGAATTTACTTTGGCATAAGTTATAAATATAAATTGATCTTTTTTTCCTCAAATAACTAACCTCTTGTTCCAGTCCCATGTATTTAGTGAGACATCCTCTGCCCTCACCGCCCGCACGCACAAGACTCTAGTGTGTGTTTATCTGTTCTGTTTCACTACTTTCCTGCACCTGGTTCACGCTGCTTGTTATAACGACTCTGATCAGACAGCAGCTCCCTCCCCCCACTGCCTTTTCTGTGCAAAAATGCTCAGCTATTTTCTTTATCTCATCTTTATTTCTAAGGCTCTATTTATCATTTGAACACTCACTGACGTTTTGTCACATGAGGAACAATTAAATATGTTAACTGCTAAGGTGACCAAGAATAAGTAAAACAGAGTTTATATCCTTGTCCTCTCTTACCCTGGATAGAGAGCGAACTATAAAATCCAGGGGGCACAGTAAACCGTACCTGCTGTAGTCAGTCAACCAGAAAAATGTTGCTAAGAAACAATTTTTAAACTAAATAAATCACGTAAGAATGAAAACGAAACTCAGAAATTCATTCATCTAAACCAAAAAAGCACAACAATTTCATTAAGCATAAATGTACTAATTTCATTAGAAAATGAACACTAAAAAGCTGTTCGAAAATGACAATTAAATATCCGTATCTACCTGTCTCACTGACTGTCCTCCTTCTAGATGAGGTAGATGGTCTAGAAACCGAATCTGAGGATGAAGGGTTCTCCTCCTGCAGCTCTTGCACAGAGTCCTACACATTAAAGGGAAAAAGACTCACAACTTAAGTGGTAACACCACAAAGCTAATTTCCAATTTTAATAAGCTTCCTAATTTTCAAGAATCATACCAGAATAAATTAATTTCAAAATTACCTTTTGATCGCTCCCACCTTCAAGGTGACATCTATTTTCACTCCTAGATGTGCCTGAATCTGATGGTTCTGATAGAAAATAAAAACAGAAAAGCACAAAACTAAGAAAGAGCTACTCAATAGATAGTCCAAGACAAACTACGTACACAATTTAACCTTTCAACAAACATTAAACATGTCTCCACGGGCCATCCCTGTGCTAGACTCTGGAGACGTAAATAAGAATTCAATTTTAGTCAAGCATAAGAATAAGTATAAGGTATAATGAACACCAGTGTAAGATAGATCAGTGGAGAAGAGCAACGATTACTTGGTAGAGACAGGGCAGCGTCTGAGGAACAAGGAAAAAGGGAAGTGTTCATTTCAGATGTAGACGCAGAATCAGGAAAGGCCATTGTAGACCGAGGGCACACTGTGCTAAAAAAATATCTGCAAGCAAACTCTCAGTGCTGGTGCAGGAAACCGCAGGTAGCATATAGTAGCTGGAACGTAAGTGGGCTGGCAGAGGGTCCGGCGTCTCACTGAACAGCAGGAGGGTGTCGGCAGCAAGGAGCACTCCTGCAGGCACTCCTGCGTCAGCGCGCTTTTCAGCTGCTGCTTCGCAATCTTCCCCACGGCACTGCTACAGCCACTCCCCACTACAAAGGTTCGATCCAAGAGATAAAACTGACTTGCAGTGCACAAGCAAGTTGTTTCATCCAGAGAGCCATAAGGAACTCCTCACTAAATGGTATTTTAAGCACAGGAATGACAAATCACTTGGGCAAAATAGAAGGAAAAGAGAACAGAGGCAGAAAAACCAATATTAGACAGTTAACTGCAATAATACAAACGAAAAGGTATTAAAATCTAAACTAAGGCATGGAAAAAAGGTCAATTTTGGAGAAATTAAAAAGGTAAAAACCAGGTGTCTGATATACAAGGCAAGGGAGAAAGGAGCTCAGGATTCCAAGATTCTGCCCAAGACAGAAACTGCAGAAGACAAAAAGACCTGGATGGAAAGACAGAGAACTAAAGTGGATGAAACTCACTCAGGTAGGTGAGGTTAGCCTTTAATTGGATGTGTAGACATAGAGCTCAAAAAGTCAGTTTCAACCAAAAGAAAGTCAAAGTTTCAGATAGAGAAACTACCAAAGAACACAATCAAATGCACTTCCTGCTCGCTCCCAGGCATTTTCACCTTAACAGGGAGGTTGGGCCTGAGCGTTAACTATTTGAAGTTTTGTACATTACCATAATATTTTATTTCTTCTTTATATTATGAGCAAGGTATTCCACTTATTTTAAGTTGTACATAAACATAGGTTATATCTGTTTTAATATAATAGATATTACAAAACAGATGTAATAAAAAGAAAACACTAGGTGTGCCACGGTGTAGAGCAATGTGAGTTCTGAAGTTAATGCTACTCAACTGAAATCTGAAACAAACTCAGAATGGAAAAAAAACATAAGTAATCTACAAGTTACCATCTCATTCATATCATTTTCCTAGTAATCGACCAATGTTTCCTTATTTTTCTTTGTTCTTTTCAAAATTCTACCAAGATTTATTTAGAAGTATGAATACATCAGAGACAATAACTGAAAATACTATTACAGATACTATACTTATTTATTTGCCTTCATTTGATTTCATAATGAGCTTCGTAAAACGCTTGAAGTCACCAGACTAATCATCACCTCTATTCTGGGTAAGACAGATGGTGATGCCCTTTTCTGGGTCTTAAATTCTAACTTTGGAAGAATAATACTCAACACATTTACTAAAGACTGTATTAATTATATGATGCAGAATGCAGACCTAAAGAGGATACAGGAAAGAGAAATATAAACTATTGTAACAAAGCAATATAACAAAATTTAAATACAAAATAGTGGGAGCAAAAACGAGTGCTCAGTTCATCCCAGGAAGTAAACAAACTTCTGAGAACAGTTCCTAACTGACTTTCTAGGGGGCGCTTTAAGAAATCTGCGGTGTGCCGGAGCCGGATCCCAGCGCCACAGGACACAGACTGTGCACATCTCTTCCCAATTCCGTCTGTCTGTGGCCAGAAAATGGCCACGGTGAGTGTTTACACCATGGGAATCAGCAGCTGCTGCAAATCATGCCTTTTCCACCAGGGCGAGGGTTGTTATGCATTTATCAGCAGGCCACTGTATGTGTGTATTTTTCTGGAATGAGAACTCAGTGCTTTTGTCAGACTATTAAAGGGATAAGTGACACCAAAATAGCCAGTTAAGAACAAGTCTAAAGGTAGAAAAGTGAAATGCCACTTACCCAAACAAATTGGTAAACAAAACTCTACTATAAAAGTAAAAAAAAAAACAAAAACAAAAAATATCCACCCTTTCAAATGGTCCTACCTTTCAAATACCCAAGCCTTTCAATACATTTCAGGTTTGATTACATCTCTCTTAAGCAGGAGCTTTTAAAACGATCTGCCTTTCAAAACAAATTCTAACTCTGATATCCCAAGGCTTAAACTGATATAATAGGACATTTAACCTTACAAATTGTAAATCTGCATTAAACCTTGGTATTATGTTTAGTTCATATGTATTTCTTCCTGTTAAATTTATATTATTTTATTAAAAGTAAACATATAATTAAAGCAACTTTTCAAGAGAATCAATTATAAAATGACTGGATATACACAAAATGCCTTTAAAATATTTTTATGGTACATGTTTGTGGTATTCAAAAATGCACTTACCCTGCCGATTGACTACTATCAAGTTTCTGTAGATCATTGTATATATTTTCCTTGAAGGGACAAAAAAAATAAGAAATGTCCATTTTAAAATAAAAATGTATTAAACTGGACTTAATCAGACTTTTAAATGCATTATTATGAATTAGTGCACACAAAATCAAAATTTTTTTCAAACCAAATTTTATTATCACTGCATTCAAATTATATCAAGTTCTAAATCTTAAAAAAGCACCATAATTAGTTGCAGAATGATTGATTACATACAGCTACTTTTTACACTCACTGAGGTTTCTCTAGCTGAAAGATGCTACATCTCTTCCCTGAAATGTGGTTTGTTTGGACTTTACCAAACAACCCCAGAGAATGGGTATGAATGTAGTAGGTGGGTTACTATATGTATTTATATTCAGACAGAAATTTTCAAGCTCTATGCTTAGCAGTAGACTACCTAAGAAAGCAGTGCCATAGAAAACCCACTCTAGGAACCTGATTATCTTTTTGACTTGCATTGACCTTGAACTAGTAATCTAATGGATTTTCTTTCCTGATCTTAAAATTTATTAACGATAAAGCAGTATTCATTCATTTCATAAATACAGACTGAGAACCTACTACATATGAATCACTGTTCTAGAAACTGGGGGAAAAGAATATAATACAACCAAATCTCTGCTCTCATTATAATTGGATGACAATTCACTTATTCCAGCATTCATTGATGTCATGGTATGTTTTTTTAACTAAGGATTTCAGAGAATGTTTACGGGTCACAAGATATCATTTCTAATTCTCAAGGTTAAGGGGGAAATGACAAATCCGACTATTTTTTACCCTAGGGATTGATGATATAGTTCCTTAAGCTCACAAAAATCAGTAATTCTATTGATACCCTTTTTCCTAGTCAGTAATTTCTAAGTGTGTAACCTCTCAGCATATAAGAATTCAAGTCAAAGATAATTTTAAGCCCTGGCTGTTGTGGCTCAGTGGATTGAGCACTGGAATGTGAACTAAACAGTTGCCAGTTCGATTCCCAATCAGGGCACATGCCTGGGTTGCCCCGGCCGGGTCCCCAGTAGGGGTGCTGGAGAGGCAACCACACACTGTGTTTCTCTCCCACTCCCCGTCCCTTCCTTTCTGTCTAAAAATAAATAAAATCTTTAAAAAGAAAAGATAATTTTAATATCATAAATTACATCTTAAAACATTATCAGAAGATTCAATACTCAAAATCACTGATAGTTTTTTTTTAGTTTTTATTTATTGATTTTAGAGAGGACAAGGGAGGTGGGAGAATAGGGGAGAAAGGGGGAGAGGGAAGGGGGAAGAGGGAACGGGAGGGGAGAGAGGAAAATAGAGACAGATGGGGGGAGAGGGACAGAGAAACACGATTTCTCTGTTCCACTTATTTAAGTATTCATTGGTTGATTCTTGTATGCGCCCTGAAGGGGAATCAAACCCGCAACCTTAGGGTATCAGGACAACGCTCTAACCATGCTACAGAGCCAGAGCTAGTTACTACTTAAATTTATACAATTAAAGCTTATAGCCCAATGAAAATATAAATAAATATTAAACAGAAGTGGTTTGTCAATGGAAAGATGCTTGTATGTTAAATTAAGCAGCAGGATGAGTCCTGGCCGGCGTGGCTCAGTTGGTTGGAGCATCATTCCATAACCAAAAGGTTGCGGTCTGATTCTGAGTCAGGGCACATGCCTAGATTGCTGGTTTGATCCCTGCTCTGGGCGCAGCCAATCGATGTTTAATCGATGTCTCTTTCTCACATTGATGTTTCTCTCTCTCCCTTCCTCTCTCTAAAAGCAATGAAAAAATGTCCTCAGGTGAGGATAAAAATTTTTTTTTTAAATAAAGGTTTAAAAAAAGCAAGATGAAATTAAATATATTATGTTCACAACTAGGTCAAAGCACACATCTGCACATACTATCAAAATGACAGGTAAAAAAATACCTTTCAATGACAAACTATAGTCATTTATCCTTGTTCTTAGCTTTCTTGCTGTGTTTTCTTAATGTTTAATAATAAATCATATTATGCTTTAATTAATGAAGTTGGTTTAAAGTTATAGATGTCCCATTTAATTCCCATCCTTTTAGCTTTATTATTTTTAAGCATTAAATACCAGTAGAATCTACTGAATTCTTTCAGGTGAGAAGTATTCACCCCATTTATTAAGATATACATGCAAAGTCCCCATACAGACTGTGATAAACCAAATGGGACAAGATTTCAAACGTAAGGTATGAATGACCAAAAAAAGTCTCCAGTTCCCAGTAGAATAATTCTCAAAATGTTACATGAACTAAATTCAGCTGCTTAAGTACCATAATGGTAGACAAGAAAAGGATTTCCAAATAGCTAAAGCTCAAATCTAAGCCTTTATCACAGGGTTGAATAAAGATTTTTGGAAGTGACTACAATATTTTTAATATTCAGTAACTACAGCTAATATTTGAATACTTTCTATATGCCAAACACTATGCTTTTTACACAAGGTCTTTTCATCACCTCCACATGAAGTATTTATATTATTTCTACTTTACTAATGGGGGAAACTAAGGTTTGAGAGAATTAAGTTCAATTTACATAATTGCACAGCTAGTAAATGACTAGCTGAGCTAGGTCTGAAACCCAGGTTTTTAAGATTTTAGAACTCAGGTTCTCAAACAACATGCTATACTGCTAAGAAATGAAATGTTAGCAACTTTTATATAAGTTTTTTTCTGACCAAAGGGAATGACAGTGGAGGTGAACTGAAATGCTTGCCCAGCTAGCCTTTTACAATGGACTAAACTGAAGAATTTACCTGTGTTCTTTCACAGAGAAACTTGGCACTCCAAACAAATCCCCTAGAAGATCATTTGAACAATACACAATATGCTGTTGCTTCTCATCATATAATCTTTTATTCATAATATATTGGCCAAGATAAAATATAACCTGAAATAGAAATATGATTGCTGAGCATTAAAGAAAATTAAATGTTAGTTTCAAGTACATTCAATAACATTTATTTGAAGAGAGTTAAACAACCAGCAACCACATTCAAAACCATCTAGAATAACAACCCTTCAAAAAGCTGCTTTTAAATCTTTTCCTTTTAATTTGATGGAAGCAGGGACACTGCTTCTGATTTAGTTAAAATGTATTTTTTTCAGACCTTAACTCTGCCCAGACATCTACATATTACACATTAGGAAGGAAAAAGGCAGCACAATGCTAGTAAGACATTAGTTATCTCATTAACTGCGTAGTTCAGCTTACCTCTTTCATAGTATACGTGTCTTTTTGTGCGCCAACAGATTTTAACAACTTCAAAAGCAATGGCTTTGGTCTAACCTATAAAAAAGAGTTGCTATTATACTTCCAAAATTATTACAGAACCACAAGACCCGTTGCAAACATGTCCATAATTTCTTTTTTAAGGCTTTTTAAAATTTATTTTATTTTTTATTGTTGTTCAAGTGCAGTTGCCTCCATTTTCACCCCACCTCAACCCCCGTCGCACCCCTCCCCAACTCCCATCATAATATCGATAAAGGTAGCAGATTACATTTAACAATCTCACAAGGGTATAGTTCAAAAAATAAGTTATAATGTTTTCACTAAATGTAACAGACTATATAAACTGAATACCATGGACTATCTAGGAAGTTTGAAAAAAAATGCTGGGACCTAATTGTTATGCAAATAGACTTCTCAAGTATTGCCATCCGCTGCCATCAAAAAACGGTATTCATGCCAATGTAGTGAAAACTACGTTTTCTTCCAGATACTTGTTATTTGCTTACTACCTTACAAACTCAGACATAAATAGAATACTCCAAATGAACAAACAAAACAAATTGACCCATAAATACAGAAAAACTGGTAATTGCCAGAGGGCTGGGC